>ML283589.1:0-120143 GCA_005239495.1 Nicotiana undulata | reverse complement strand
GAAAAACGAGTTTGGGAAGAAAATTAACGGAGTGGGCCTTTTATAGAACTGCCCAGCAGTTCTTGCTCCTATGTCCTTTGGATCGCGGGTGCGGACTCGCACTTGCGTGAAATTGGTCGCGCCTGCGATGGGCCTGGGCCCTAGGGGAGGTCGCTCCTGCGAACTTTTGTCCGCTCCTGCGGAGCCACGCCAGCGAGAGGAAGGGTCGCCCCTGCGACCTAGGCCGCTCCTGCGATGGATTGGCCACTGGTGCGAGCCTCGCGCCTGCGGCTGATAGACCGCAGGGGCGGTCACACCAGAAACAGCCCCCCACCAGCTATTAATTGCAGGTTTTTTACCCCGATTGGGGTCCGGGAGGCCCCTAGGCCCACCCGAGCCCCCGACAAATTGTACCAACAAGTCCCAAATCATAAGACAGACTCGCTCGAACTCTCGGAGCACTCAAAACATCATCCAAACTAGAAATCACTCTCCAAAATCCCCCTTTAGTTTCAAACTTAAGTTTCAAGAAAATTTCAATGGCTCACCAATACGCCGAACGGGTCTACACTGCTCGGAATGACCCCAAATTTTGCGGACAAGTCATAAATGACTATACAGAACTATTGCCATTTTCGGAATTCCATTCGGACCATGATATCATGAGGTTCAATTCCAGGACGAATTCTAAATCTTATGAAATCCTGAATTCCAATTCAGGTGCCGAAATACTCCCGGGTCATCAGAAACTCGAGGCGAACATACGCTCAAGTCCGAAATCATCATCCAGAGTTGTTGGAGCTGTCAGCACTCGATTCCTAGGTCGTTTGCTCAAAATGCTGCTCGGAACCAAAATTAGCCAAATAGGCTAGCCTTCAGGAACCAAGTGTTCCTGAACTAACCAAATCACTTCTGAATCTCGAACTACCTGCCCCCACAAATCAAAAGGCACGAATAGCCGCTATGGAAAGAGTCGTTTACGGGAACGGAGTCGCAACACACAAAACGACCGGCTGGGTCGTTACACAGAATTTAATCATGAAGGAAGTTCATGAAACAATTGGCAATCATTATGCTCAATCCCAAAGCTTCTACTCAATTGGTTAGAGTCTCGTGTTGATAACGTATTATGAAATAATAACAGAATAAGAAGAAGAGTATTACATAGAAAAATAGGGATAGAGAATTCTTATTTATTTGGGATTAATTAAAATGAAATAGAAACCCTCTATTTATAGGGGAAAAGTGATTTAGCCACCAAGTAACAACCCTAAAATCTCTCTAAAATATAGACATTCACCTTAAATAAAACTCTATTTATAACAGTTTCAGCTTTATAACAAAAATTTCCTTAATGTTATACTTTTGAATTTATTTTATCCCTCATTCATTAAATTCATTTTCTAAACTTAAAAATAACATGTTGCAAAACTCTGTAAAAATTAAAAAATAACCCTTCCAACTTTTAATAAATCCAACTGACCCAACTTATTTACCCACCTCATCTGAGCCCCCCCCCCCCCCCCCCCCCCCCCCCCCCCCCAAATTCCTTGTGATATACTTTAATGGGAAAAGGGATAAAAATATTCTCTACTATGCGAAAAGGATCACTTATGTCCTCCGTTATACTTACAGTCCACTAATACCCTCGACATTACAAAACTGGTTCAAAAATACCCCTCCGTTAAGACCCTCCACCATGACCAACACTATCCTATGTGGACTGACATATCACTGAATTGGATACCACGTGGCATGCCACCTCACTGCCCTAACCCCATTTTACACCTCCCTCACTTCTTCTTCCACCGCCACTAATCAGCGATCCAAGGACATCACGTCGGTTTTGCTAAGAATCGTGAGGAGTCATCCATCTTTAAACACCTCTTCTGGAGTTCATTTCCTCAAAATTTTTGTCTCATTTCGTCATCTTTACTTGATGGTTTTTCTATGCAAATGCTGGAATTAAAGCCAAATGAGTGCATTACTATATACTTAGGATTGAATATTACTATTTTCTAAGGAAAAAGGTCTAAGTGTTTGGTCTAATTTTGTCTCTGCTTTTGGAGTGTTTATGTTATTACCAAATCATTTTGGCTTCCAATAAAGTGAATATAGCTACCATCACCATCTGGTCTTAACGTTCTGCTTGATAGTGTGATTTTCATCATGAGTTATTTTATTCCTTTTCTTTTGTATTGTGAAAAGGAAAATCCGTTAGAGGTTATGTACCAGGCCTCTATGTGGTGTAAGAGAAAATTCAGGTTAAAATTATGTGAAATTTACTATAATTTTTTCTAAATCATATCTATCTGTGAAATTTATGGAGTTCGATCTAAAGATTGGTGTTATGCCAGACCTAGCTCGTTTGCTTAAGCTTTGACTCTGCCTTGATCTACTGAAAAACATATTGGGTACATATGGAAGTCAGAGAAGGTACTGGTTATGTTGCCGTAATTTCTACTTGGGGCATGTGGCTAGGTAGAGGGGGAGATGGTGGCGGTGGAAGAAGAAGTGGGGGAGGGGTAAAATTGGGTTGGCCAGCGAGGTAGTATGCCACGTAGTGTCCACCACAGTGATTTCTCAGGCCACGCGGGTTGGTGTTGGCCATGGTGGAGGGCCTTAACGGAGGAGGGTATTTTTGCACCAATTTTGTAACGTCTAGGGCATCGAAATTATAACGAAGGGTATAAATGATCGTATAGTAGAGGGGTATTTTTTAGTTCACTCTTTTAGTTCACATCAAAATATAAAGAATGCTGAACCAAGGTTAATATCTTGTTTGGCCAAGCTGAAAAAATCAGCTTATTTTGAGAAGTGCCTTTTTCGAAAGTCCTTTTTCGAGAAAACTACTTTTGGAGAAAAGCAGTTTGTGTTTGGCTAATCAATTTTAAAAGCACTTTTGAACAAATTTGTGTTTGGCCAAGCTTTTCAAAAAGTACTTTTAAGTGTCAAATTACAAATAAGGACATGAAGAGATTTGCATAATAGTCAATATTATATAAGTAGATAAATAATTATAAATATCTATCATTAAAGATAATAATTAAGTTTTTTTATTTTATTTAAGTAAAATATAAAATAAAATTGAAATGTATTTTATTCTTTCAAGATAATTTAAACATATCAAAAGATCATTCAATAAATATGAAAGTTCATCCCAAAAGTCATTTTATATTACTTAATAGTTTAAACTAAGTAAGGTTATTTTGGTATATGTAATATTTTGCAAAGGGTATTTTTGGTAGGAAGAAAAGTCAAAACTGCTTCTGCTTATGCTTTTGGAGAGAAGCTACTTTTTTCTGCTTCTAGCCAAAAATACTTTTTCCCCCAAAAAAAGCTTGGCCAAATACCTCAAATTGAGGAAAAAAACACGTTTTTGAAAGAAGAAGAAAAAAACACTTTTGGCATGGTGAGAAGCTTGGCCAAACATGCTATAAATCACATGAAAGGGAGAGTCGTGGAAACAACCGATTTCACAAATGCAGGGTAAGGCTGCGTACGATAGACCCTTGTGGTCCTGCCCTTCCCCGCACCCCGTGCATAGTTGGAGCTTAGTGCACCGGGCTACCCTTTTGTGTATGTACAACCTCTTACATTGTATATTCATGTATAAATTGTACACTGGCATATATATAATTATACAATATTATACACCTGTATATATTGATAAATGGGGATTTTGACTACTTATTAGCACTTTTTTGCTTTTATCTTAGTCCGAAAGTATTTGTTTATGTTCCCAAAACTAATGAAAATATGCAAATTGCAGGAATGGTGGAAGTTCGGTCTTGTTGAAATTCAACTAAAAAAGGAGTGCTCCGAATCACAAGGTAATAAAGGGTGAAGAATAAAAGAAGTGTGGTCCGCAAAAGAAAGTGTGGACCGCAGAAATCCATCTGCGATCGCAAACCAAGTACAAGCACCCAACAGAACTGGCCAATGTGGACTGCACATGAAATATGCGGCTGCAGAAGAAAGTGCGGACCGCAGAAATCCATTTGCGATCGAAAACCAAGTATAAGCACCCAATAGAACTTTGGCCAATGTGTGGACCGCACATGAATTGTGTAGCCGCAGAATAGGGGTTTCACCGACAGATGATTCCAAGTTCAGAGAGTGTGCAAAAGACCAAGTTCTGAAGCCTTGATGAAGTATGTATCACACAAGAATTGTGCGGCCACAGAAGATACTTTGCGGCCGCTACCCAGAAATGTGCGGTTGCAAAACCCACTCTCCTGCCAACTGAAGAATTTTGCGGACAACACATGGAATTGTGCGGCTGCAGAACCTCCCTAGGGGCATTTTTGTCAGCGAATTTTGGCTCATTATAAATAGACGAGTTTCACCATTTTAGGTCAAGTTTCGAAGTTTGAGTTGTTGTAGTTGTTACCTTTTACCATTTTAGGAAGTTTGTAACCATTTTACTGTTTAAACATTATCTTTTATCATGTTTATCTTTTATTATGAGTTTAATTAGCATTCTGCTTTATTTTCTTCAATTCCCATTATGAGTAGCTAGATTTTTACTTGGGTTGTGATCCAACCCTAGTGTGTAAACCTTATGGGTACTTAATTTAATGCTTGTTTATGATTGGGTGTTAATTATTTAGCTTAGTTCATGCTTCAATTTTAGAACTAATGATTGTAAACATTGATTCATGCCTTTTGGACTTATTCTCCACTTGAGAAATAGGGACCTAGTCTAGGATAAATTGTCTAACAAGGAATTGGGCTAATTGAGAGTTTGATTAGCCTAATTAAAGGGTTCAAACTAGAGATAGTAAGAACCCAACTTGAGTTCATATCAACTACTTTGATTGATACCCATTTAGACTTGAGAAAGCGAAATTGGACAAAACCACTCTTTGGCCGAGAGGTACTGAGTGGGTAACGTCGAGTTGAGAGCTGTAATACACCCCAAGCAACAAAATAAGTATTAACGTATTTAACCCATTAGGCGAACACCTAAGTTATGGTCACATCCCTAGGCTTTTTAACTATTTGGAAAAACAGGAAAACCAATCGTTCATTTTTTGTTTCTTTTACTTAGCTTACAATTGTTAAAGTAATAGTAGAAATAGAAATCAAAACTTTTTGTGGAAGTGCAAATTTAGTTAATCCATTCGCTTTCTTCAAGTGTATACTCTTAACACCCCTTATAACTCCCTGTGGATTCGACCATGACTCATAGCTGGGTAAATTATATTTCATACGGCTGTATCATATCTCTTAACGGAGTGTGTTGTGGACATTATCAATTTTTGGCACTGTTGCCGAGGAGTTAAAACAGTGTTAGCTATATATTTTGGTTTATTTTTGGAATATCTTCTTTTCCTTCCATGTTACTAACTTGTGTGAAACAATTTTAGGTACAACCATGGCGACAAACAATGATCTCGGAAATATGCCTTCAGGAGATGTGGATGGAGAGGATGATCAAGTTGAGGAGGTACATCTTGAACTTCAAGCCAATAGAAGAGGTCGGGTGCCTCATGACAATGTATCCGCTCCACCCCCACCTCCACCACGAGCGACTCAACAGCGGGTATTTCCCAATGAAGTACATGCTAGTGCAATAGTCACTCGTCGTATTAGGGCGGGCAACTTCCAAATCACCAATGTGATTCTCACTTTGCTTGAGCAACAGGGTTTCTTCACCGGTGCTGCAACTCAAAATGCGTATACACATTTGAAGGGGTTTGTGGATACTTGTTGGGGGAGCAAACTAACAAATGTCTCCGAGGATTCATTGAGGCTAAGGCTTTTTCCCTTCTCTCTACGGGAAAAAGCTTTAGATTGGTTGGAACGATTACCCGAACCATTCCATTCACACTTGAGATGAGTTGGCGAAAAGATTTATTGCTAAGTTCTTCTCTCCCAGTCACATGGCTACACTTCGAGATGAGATTCTAGCACTCAAGCAAGAGACGAATGAACTCCACTACATGATATGGGAGCATTATAGAACTATGGTCAAGGAATGTCCCAACAACGATATGACGAAAAACATGATTCAACAAACCTTCTATCGTGGGATTAACGCAACCAACCAATGTGTAGTGAATCAACTTGCCGGTGGGAAATTAATGACTATGCCTTATGCGGAGGCGTGTGAGATTGTGGATGAAATGTAGGAAACATCATCAGCTTGGCAATTCGGGGCCAATGTTCCACAAGGTGATCCGAATATGATCCACCTCCACAAGAAATTGCATGACCATGGGAAAGCCATTTCCAAATTGACTACTACCATGAATCAACTAGCAAAGGCTCAACTTAGTCAAATGCAATCTCCTAAGCAAGTCAGTGCTATAGAAGGGGTTAATATGATAGTGAACAAAAGGAGGGCTAAAGGTCCATAAGTGCAAACTCGAGTGGAGAACTATGTGCAAGAAAATAGCGGGTTTTAGCAAGATAATTCGTATAATGAACTAGAAGAGGAAGTGCAATATGTGAACAAATTTCAAGGGAAAGAAACAACTTCCGAGGCCCAAACCAACAACAATGGCGACCTCAAAACAGTCAAGGCAATTGGAATTCTAACAATCAAGGAAATTGGAGCGAAAACAACAATCAAGGAAATTTGATTGGAAATAACCAAGGAAATTGGGGGTAACAATCGAGGAGGATGGAACAATAATCAAGGCAACCAAGTGTTGGTTTTTCAAAGGCCTATGATATATCAACAACCGAGCAACCCGCCTCCTAATCCTTCCCATGGTCCAACTTCAAACAATGAGATGGGGCGTATTGAAAATATGTTCAAGCAAATGATGGAAAAGAATGTCGATTCGGTTGCCCAACTTGCCTCACACAACACATCAATCCGTAACTTAGAAGTTCAAATGGGTCAAATCTCTCAAGCTTTATATTCTTGTCCTAAGGGGGAACTACCAAGTGGCAGGGTAGTAAATCCAAAGAGTGGTAACAACACGGGGCATGCCATGGCCATGACCATAAAAAGTAGAAGAGGCGGGAATGCATGCACCTCAAGTTAAAGGCAACTTGTGAAGATGAGCAAGTGATGAAAGAATAAGATATCTGAAACAATGTGGTACAACCTAATGATGAAGTTTGGATTGATATTGATGAAAGTGTGGAATATACTCAAGAAGAGGTGAACCAGTCTAGGGAACACATTATTGACGTACCGGAGCCGGTAGTGCAAAAGGATAATGCACCATTGCCTAAAACTCCACCTCCACACCCTCAAATACCTGCCAAGAAAAATGGCGAGAATCAATTCAAAATGTTCATTCAAATGATTAATAGTCTCTCAATCAATGTGCCATTAGTTGGAGCTTTGGAACAACTTCCCGTTTATGCAAAGTTTATAAGGATCTTGTGACAAAGAAGCAGTCAACGAATTTTGAAACTATCAAAGTCACTCATCAAGTGAGTGCAATTGTGCATTCAATGACCCCTAAGTTGGAGGATCCCAGTGCTTTCACGATTCTTTGTAGAATTGGAAGTGCCGGGTTTGCTAAAGCTCTTTGTGATCTTGGGCAAGTATTAATTTGATGCCCTATTCGGTTTTCAAGACTTTGGAAATTGGAAACCAAGACCCATTTCTATGATATTGCTAATGGTTGATTGTAATATGAATAGGCCCTTGGGAGTGATTGAAGATGTCTTGGTTCGTGTTGATATATTCATTCTTCCGGCGGATTTTGTCATTCTAGATTGTGAGGTAGATTATGAGGTGCCGATTATTCTTGGGAGACCTTTCCTTGCTACGGGGAAGGCTCTTTGTTATGTTGAAGCCAGAGAACTTACCTTCCGGGTTGGTGATGAAAAATTGGTATTCCATGTGTGTAAGTCCTTGCGGCAACCAAATAGCAATGAGGTGTGTTCTTTTGTGGACTTGGTGATTGATGTTATTGTTGATGAAACAAGTGTTACAATCAATGTTGGTGATATGTTGAAGGCCGTCTTGCCCAACTTTGATGATGACGAGATGGATGGCTTCATGGAATGTGTGAACTCTTTACAAGGAATAGGGTCATACAATTATGCACCCCAGAAATTGTCCTTGGATCTTGAAAATAGGACAACTCCTCCTACAAAGCCTTCTATTGAAGAGCCTCATACCTTGGAGTTGAAGCTATTTCTTCCACATCTTCGGTATGAATTTCTTGGTCCTTGTTCTACTTTATCACTTATCATTTTCTCTTGTTTGACTAACGTGCAGGTAGATTCCACATTGGTGGTGCTTCAAAAGAGAAAAAAGGCTATTGGGTGGACCTTGGTGGATCCCGCCTTTTGTATGCATAAAATCAAGTTGGAGGATGGTGCCAAACTATCCATTGAACTTCAAAGGAGACTCAATGAGGCTATGCAGGAAGTTGTAAAAAAGAGATTATCAAGTGGTTGGATGTCGGGGTCGTCTACCCCATCTCCGATAGTTCGTGGACCTCTCTGGTTCAATGTGTCCAAAGAAGGGGGGAATGACGGTGGTCACTACTGACAAGAATGAATTAATTCCTACAAGAACGGTGACCGGTTGGAGGGTGTGTATGGACTATCACAAGCTCAACAAAGTCACAAGGAAGGATCACTTTCCACTTCCTTTCTTAGATCAAATTCTTGATAGATTTGTCGGTCGTGCTCTCTATTGCTTTCTTGATGGGTACTCGGGATACAACCAAATTCGCATTGCTTTGGAAGATCAAGAGAAAACAACTTTTACTTGTCCCTATGGTACTTTCACGTTCAAGCGGATGCCATTTGGTTTGTGCAATGCACCATCAACTTTTCAAAGATGTATGATGGCTATTTCACGGACATGGTGGCGGACTACCTTGAAGTTTTCATGGATGAATTTTCGGTGGTTGGAGATTCTTTTGATGGTTGTCTTGCAAATTTGGACAAAGTGTTTGCTAGATGTGAAGAAACAAATTTGGTGCTCAATTGGGAGAAATATCATTTCATGGTCGAGGAAGGCATTGTCCTTGGCAACAAAATCTCAAGGAATGGAATTGAATTTGATAAGGCAAAGATTGAGGTCATTTCTAAACTTCCATCTCCAACTTAGGTGAAGGGATTGCGGAGTTTCTTAGGCCACGCGGGGTTTTACCGACGCTTCATCAAAGATTTCTCTTAGGTGGTGAACCCGTTGTGCAAGCTTCTTTAGAAGGATACTAAGTTTAACTTCAATATTTTTGCATGAGGGATTTTGAATTATTGAAGCTCAAGTTGACAACTACTACCATCATCATCGCTCAAAATTGGAGTGTGCCTTTTGAACTCATGTGTGATGCAAGTGACTTAGCGGTTGAGGCTGTTTTGGGACAGCGGATCAATTAGATTTTTCATCCAGTCTACTATTCTAGTAAGACCATGAATAGTTCCCAAGTCAACTATACTGTTACGGAGAAGGAGCTCCTTTCTATTATGTTTGCAATTGAGAAGTTTCGACCGTACTTGATGGGTGAAAAAGTCTTTGTCCATACGGATCATGCGGCACTTCCTTATTTTATGAGCAAAAAGGACTCCAAAGCTCGATTGATGAGATGGGTGCTCTTGTTGCAAGAGTTTGATCTTGACATCCAAGATAGAAAAGGTAGTGAAAACCAAGTGGCGGGCCACTTGTCTCATTTGGAGGAGGAGGGGAGGAAGCATGATGTCCTTGAACTCAGTGACTTCTTCCCCGATGAGCAACTCTTGGCAATTTGAATGAAAGAGGTGCCATTGTTCATGAATTTAGCAAATTTCCATGTGTGTGGACTCGTCCCAGATGAGTTCTTTTCAAACCAAAGGAAGAAGCTCAAACGGGATTGTCAAGATTATTATTGGGATGAACCATACCTTTTCTGGATTTGTATGGATGGGGTGATTAGAATATGTGTATCTTAAAAAGAGCAAGGTGAAATTCTTGGGGCTTGTCCTTCTTCGCCATATGGTGGTCATACATGGTGGAGCGAAAACGGAAACCAAAGTGCTTAGTTGTGTTTTCTATTGGCTCACTCTTTACAAGGATGCAAGTGAGTTAGTGAAAAGATGTGATGAATGTCAACGGGCCGGTGCAATCTCAAAGAAAAGTGAAATGCCTCTCACTACCATTTTGGAGATTGATATTTTTTATTTGTGGGGAATTGACTTCATGGGCCCTTTTGTGAGTTCTTGTGGAAACACCTACATCATGGTCGTGGTTGATTATGTGTCCAAATGGGTTGAAGTCGTTGTTTTAGCCAATAATGAGGCGAGAAGTGTGGTGGCGTTCTTGAAGAAGAATATATTTACAAGGTTTGGTGTTCCACGTGCAATTATAAGCGATGGTGGGGGTCACATTTTTGCAACAAGGCTTTCAATACTTTACTTGGCAAGTATGGTGTTACGCACAAAGTCACGACTCCCTATCACCCACAAGCTAGTGGGCAAGTGGAGGTCTCTAACCGGGAGATAAAGAGTATCTTGTCCAAAATGGTGAATGATAATCGGACGGATTGGTCCAAGAAGCTTGATGATGCATTATTGGCTTATTGGACGGCTTACAAAACACTTATCAGAATGTCACTATCACGGCCCAACCTCGGGGAGCGCGACCGGCACTCAACCAAGTGGACCAGGTCGAGCAAGCCTGTTAGAAACTTTCTACCCGACTCGCTTATGATCAAGAAGAGGCACGTTTTCATTAATTAAATAGTAGAAAGATACACACACACACACAGAGATATATATATATATACACACACACATAACAAAATACATATATTCTTATGATTGAGTGGAACAAGAGTCCAAAACACAACATAATTTGTTTGACCTTTTCTAGCACCCATATACAACCCACATAGTATCTACGGAGCCTCTAAAGATACAAAAGAGTGTAAAGATAGTGCCGGCAACAAGGCCCCGGCTATACCTTAAAAAGTGACAACAATATATACAAAAGACACAATGCATGACCCCCGAGTCCGCTAGGAAGAGGATGCATCACTATTTGTGATCAACACTGTTTGCTATGAAACCACCTGCATCCATTTAAAGATGCAGCGCCTCCGATAAAAGGGACATTAGTTCCGTCGAATAGTACTAGTATAAAAGTTAAACACCATCTCAATAGAATGAATACTAATACAGGGGAAACCGTCAAGAAAATAATATGAGCTTTAAATAACACTAAAAGATCAAGTAAGGGATCACATAGATTTTCAATTCAATTTTCATGCTATTAGGTTAGGTGGTATTTAGTGCCAATATTCCACAATCCACAATACCACTGCGTTCTTACACGGGTTTCGAGGTCGACCCGATCAGCTAGGTCATCTCATTTGAGACATCAACCATATCCACAATTTCAGTTATCATTTTCACCATAGTTACCACCATGTGTGCGGCATGACGTCCGATCACGGCCCGATTGTCTAGGCCATTTCATTGGAGACATCAACCCTTTTCAATCAGTAATCTCACTTCATATTTCTTTCCTATCTTTTCAATACATTGTCACGAGTGACCCCAACTATAAAGTTAATTTTGGCACTTGGTCGTATTTCATGATTCAAGTTCTTTTCTACATTCCAACATTATTATAATCATCAATAACAACATGGTTTTTCATTCAAGACTTTTGATTTCACATGTGAGCAATTTAGAATCTAAGGCACATAGAGGCTTTTCACACAATTTGGCATAACAGTCTTTATTCGAATTCGACTTGAAGTCTAGGCCTTTTTAGAACATATTATATGTTTTGAAAACCTCCTCTGATGACGAGATAACATGATGAAAGCATGGAAATACATATTACACATATATTTTCAACGCAAGCACATTCGGAATAGCAATTTCTAGGACGTTCAATTTGGAACTTACACCGATTTCATGAATACCATGGGATTCAATTCTAAGAAGAGGGGATTTATCCAACACACCTCAATTGAGCTTTTTAAAACTCTAAGATGTTCCGGAATATTAGCAACTTCAATCTATTTTTGCAATATAACAAAATTGAACTAGAAATTAGGAAAACGATCATGATTCTAGCTCACTTGAGCATTCTGTCAAATATTATGTGTGTATTAAGGTTTCAAGGCCTACAACCCACTCTTTACCATTGTTATCCCATAATATTCCTAAAAACTTTCATCAAACATGCATGCAAGATAAGAAACTCCCAATCCCAAAACTATCTTACTAATTACCCACTCTAGTTATAGTTCGAAATTAAGAGTTTGGGTGATAGAATCTTACCTCTTAGGATGAAGACTAGGGTGCTTCCCTTGATGTTGACCCAAGTCACTACATGGTTTTGAATATTGACAAATGTCTACCAAGTTGAACCAGGTCCATCAGGCTATCATAGTGAAATAGACTCATTGGCACGCGAAGAGTCCATGCGTAGGAGATAACAAGTTATGTGAATTATCTGGGAACTAAGAGGTTGTCTCCTAAAGCGAAAAGGTTGCAAATTGATAAGAGGTTAGAGTTTGAATTCAGAAAGGATAGTAACAAAGGAAGGAAGTTGAGTTTAATACAAACTCTTACACCACGGAAGAGTTGCACTAGAACTGAACGACAATCTCAACTACTGATTCTATAAAATGTTGAAGCATTCCTGCTGAATATGACACGCACAAAAATTGAAGTGAATCAATATCTGAAAAGCAAAATTCCCAGAGGTATTTTGCAAGCAGAATCTTTGTACGACACAAAGGCTACTGACCAGCTAGAAGAACCAGTTCCATCCGTTTGTTTATTGAGTCTAGTTGGTTGTAGTAGGTGATTTAATATTGTATCTTTTCAGTTTTATTAGAAGCAATTGTAATAGGTACACATTGTTCTAGTTAGAGTTAACTTGAAGCTTGTCGCAATTAGCTAGAAGCTAGGTTGCTACAAAGGGATTAGAGTTAGTCCTAGGTTTACAAAAGAGTTTATTTTGTAAATGTTGTTTGGCTCAGAGTTGTAGTGAAGAGTTTGGGAAAATCCTACTGAGTAGTAGGTCGTGGTTTTTTCACCTTTTGAGCCAGGTGTTTTCCACGTAAAAATCTCTGTGTTTTTACTTTACTGCATTTATTATTCCGCACCAGTAGAAGTTGGAACACCAAGAAGAACCAGGTTCTTCTATTGAGACAGCACTCGAAAATTGGACACCACACAAATCACCCCCTCTTGTGTGGTATTGAAGTATAAAACATCAATTGGTATCAGAGCAGGTTATCCTTGAAAAGGCTAACACCTTGGAAAAGATCAAAATGAGTGCACCACCTGGAAACTGGGAGGGTCAATCAACTGTAAGGCCACCACTCTATAATGGTCAGTACTACTTTTGGTGGAAGAACATGATGAAGGACCACCTGATTGGAGAAGACTATGAACTCTGGGACATAGTCACTGATGGTCCTCTAGCCACCATAAAGAAGACTGTTGAAGGTGTAGATGTACCAAAGACTAGGGCTGATTGCACTGCGGAGGATCTAAATAAATGGGAGAAGAATGCAAAGGCAAAAAGTGGCTAGTGTGTGGACTAGGTCCAGACGAATATAGCAAAATCCAAAGTTGCACCACAGCCAAAGAAATCTAGGATACCCTACAAGTAGCCCATGAAGGAACACCTCAGGTAAAAAGGTCTAGAGGTACTCTATTATACTCTCAGTATTAAAACTTCACTATGAAAGAAAGAGAGACAATACAAGAGATATACACAAGGTTCACAACCTTAACAAATGAACTTAAGTCTCTTGGTAGAGTAATTCTTGAAGAAGACAAGGTAGAGAAGATCCTGACTAGGATCTTGCCAATTTCCTGGGAAAGCAAGATCACTGCTATCCAGGAATCCAAAAATATGGCAACCCTCAGATTGGACGAATTGATTGGAAACCTTACTGCTTATGAACTCATAAGGCAGACAATGAAAATGGATGCTCCAAAGAAAGAGAGGAGTCTAGCACTAAGGATCACTGAGGGAGCAGATCTGGAGGATGATGAGATGACCATGATTACCAAAGAATTCAGAAACTTTCTCATGAGGAAGAAGGGCATCTCTAAGGGAGGAAATTACAACAAAGCAAAAGCTTCAGAAAGGCCAACCAATGAGGGATGCTACAAGTGTGGAAAGACTGACCACCACATCCAGAACTATCCTCAGTGGGAAGTAGAATGGAAAAGGAAGAGATTTGAAAGAAGAAACAGGAAGAAGGAACTGGTCCAACCCAAGAAAACCACAACACATGCTATGGTTGCTGCTTGGGGGGAAAGTTCAGATAAAGAATCAGAAGATGGTGAAAATGAAGAACAAGCGCTCATAGCAATTGGAGAATCTGATGAGGAATCATATGAAGAGCCAGAGGTAAGTATCTCCCATCTTAAAAACAAAATAAAATTCCTATCTAAAGAAAAACTCTCTGAGTTGCTACTTGATTTCATGGGGGATTCTAAAGAAACAGCCAAAGAGAAAGAACAACTCACTAAAGAATATACAATGCTAAAAGCAAAATTCTTGAACTTGGAAGTCAGGGTAAGTGAATCTGAAAAGAAACACATTGTCCTGATGAACCAGGTTCATCCACTCGAAACTGAGATTCTAGAGCTAAAATCTGAAAACTTAAAATTGAAGCTAGGATCTAGTAAAAAGGTAGTTGATCATTCTCATACCATGCTGGAAGAAAATGTGGGAAAACTAAAAGATGAGATGTATTCCAAGGATGAACAGATAAGGACACTTAAAGTAGAACTTGGTAAAGTCAAACATGAGTTAGAAAGAACTTGTAAATGGAATAAATCCTCTGATGCCTTGACTTTGCTTCAAGAAAATCATAGTAGCAACCGGAGAGGGCTTGGCTTTGGGAGTCAATTTCCCAAGTGGGATCCCAAAAGAAAGTATCTCACTCTTCCTGAAAATAAAATATGTACCCACTGTGGTAAAACTGGACACTACAAAATTGAGTGTACTGCAAGAGAGCAGGCCAGTCGAAAAAAGGAGAGGTTTGTTAAAAAGAAAAATTGGCTACCACATTGGGCCAGAAAAAATTTAATTCATCCATTCTCTCATAGAAAAGGACCCAAACTAGTTTGGGTTTTTAAAACTAACCCCTGATTTCCTTTTGTAGGTACAAGTGAGAGGAAGCAGCCAAATTTGGTTTTTGGATAGTGGCTGCTCAAAGCATATGACGGGGAACAAGGAACAGTTCCTTTCACTTGAAAACCTCAAAGGAGGAAATGTCTCCTTTGGAAATGGAAAGAAAGGTGAAATTATAGGGGTTGGCAAAGTAGGTAAGGATGACACACGTTCCATCGAACATGTGTACTTGATAGATGGCTTGAAATACAGCCTGATCAGTGTGTCACAATTGTGTGACAGAGGTAACCTGGTTGCTTTCACATCCACAAACTGTTTTGTGATTAACTTGCTTACTGACAAGATTGTTTTGCAGGGAAAGAGAAGGAATAATATCTATGTCATAGACTTGACCACACTGTCTGAAAATGAACTCACTTGCTTAAGTGTTTTGGACAGTGATCCCCTCCTTTGGCACAAACGACTTGGACATGCAAGTCTAAATCAGCTTAACAAATTAGTCTCTAAGGACTTAGTGGTGGGACTCCCTAACATTAAGTTCAAGGAAGACAAAGTTTGTGAGGCATGTGCAAGGGGGAAGCAGGTAAGATCCTCATTCAAAAGTAAGAAAATGGTCAGTACCACCAGGACGTTGGAACTGGTTCATCTGGATCTGTGTGGTCCAATGAGAACTCTGAGCAGAGGTGGTAAGAAATATGTGATGGTGTTAGTTGATGATTACTCAAGGTTCACGTGGACCTTATTTCTGGCATCTAAGGATGAAGCATTTGATATGTTCATCACATTTGTTAAGAAAACTCAAAATCAGTTAGGACATCAACTAGCATCAATAAGATCTGACCATGGTACTGAATTTGAAAATGCTAAGTTTGCTGAGTTCTGTGATGAACATGGTATCAATCACAACTTTTCTGCCCCTAGAACCCCACAGCAAAATGGGGTTGTGGAAAGAAAGAATAGAACTCTTGAAGACATGGCAAGAACCATGCTTCTTTCTAGAAAACTACCACACAGCTTCTGGGCAGAAGCAATAAACACTACTTGCTATATATACAATAGACGCATGACCAGGCCACTGGTAGAGAAGACTCCTTATGAATTACTTAAAGGGAGAAATCCCAACATATCCCATCTTAGGGCTTTCGGATGCAAGTGCTTTGTGCACAATAGTGGCAAAGATTCCCTTAGGTAAATTTGATCCCATAAGTGATGAGGGAGTATTCTTGGGATATTCATCACATAGCAAAGCCTATAAAGTGTACAATAAAAGAACTATGTGTGTAGAAGAGAGTGTGCATGTTGTCTTTGATGAAACTAACACTCTTTCTGAGAGACAGGAACCAGAAGATGAGGAGCTTGGACTGGTGAGAAGCAGTGAACACATTGAAGCAGCCATGGGAGATGGAACAGGTGATGGACCAGGTCCAACTACCCCAAGCAACATGATAGGGGGAACTCCACATGTGAACCCTGGCCCTGATCCTGTTCCACAATAACAAGACACCATAAAATCATCCAGAAGTGAACAATTGGTGCTCAAACCACACAGATATCAAAGTTCTCACCCTCTTGAGAACATCATAACAGATTTGTCATCCGAAATCAAAACAAGATCCTCCTTGAAAAATATGTGTGCGTTTGATGCCTTTCTATCCTTAATCAAACCAAAGAACATTGGTGAAGCCCTACAAGATGCTGATTGGGTAAATGCCATGCAAGAAGAGCTGAATCAGTTTGAAAGAAGTCAAGTATGGCACTTGGTACCCAGGCCACTAGACAGATCAGTGATTGGCACAAAGTGGGTCTTCAGGAACAAGCTCGATGAGGATGGAACTGTTACAAGAAACAAGGCCAGACTGGTTGTTCAAGGGTATAGTCAAGAAGAGGGAATTGACTATGATGAGACCTTTGCCCCTGTGGCAAGACTGGAGGCAATCAGACTTCTTATAGCATTTGCTGCACACATGGAATTCACTCTCCATCATATGGATATTAAGAGTGCCTTTCTCAATGGCTATCTGAAGGAAGATGTATTTGTCAAACAGCCTCCGGGCTTTGAAAGTAAGGAGTCACCTGACCATGTATACAAACTTGACAAGGCTCTTTATGGTCTCAAATAAGCACCTAGAGCCTGGTATGAGCGATTGTCAAAATTCCTACTAGAACATGGGTGCAAACGAGGCAAAATTGGCAGTACCTTGTTCTTAAAGGAAAAGGGTAAGGATCTCCTGATTGTGCAAATATATGTGGATGATATCATATTTGGGGCAACCTCTGAAAAACTGAGTAAGGAATTTGCTATACTTATGGGGAGTGAGTTTGAGATGAGTATGATGGGTGAGCTAAACTTCTTCTTAGGCTTGCAAATCAAGCAAAACCCCAATGGAACAATGATCCATCAACAAAAGTATGTGAAAGAACTGCTCAAGAAGTTTAAAATGGAGGACTCAAAGGAAATGGACACCCCCATAGCCACAGCTACGAAACTGGATGTGGATGAACCTGGTTCATCCGTTGATCAGAAGCTATACAGAGGGATGATTGGGTCCTTACTATATCTCACCGCCAGCAGACCTGATATTGTGTTCAATGTGGGATTGTGTGCGAGGTTTCATGCAAATCCAAAGGAATCCCACCTATCTGCAGTAAAAAGAATCTTGAGATATTTGAAAGGCACTACTGACTTATGCCTTTGGTATCCTAAAGGTAGTAATTTCGACCTTGTAGGATATGTTGATGCTGATTATGCAGGTTTCCTGGTTGACAGGAAAAGTACTTCAGGCATGGCTCACTTTTTGGGCTCCTACCTTGTGTCTTGGGCCACCAAGAAACAAAATTCAGTAGCCTTGTCTACTGCTGAGGCTGAATATGTGGCTGCAGCCTCATGCTGTGCTCAATTGATATGGATCAAGCAACAACTCATGGACTTTGGTATAAATGTGGGATGCATTACTATTTTTTGTGATAACACTAGTGCCATTAGTATGACGAAGAACCCGGTTCATCATAAGAGAACTAAGCACATAGATGTTAGACATCATTTCCTAAGGAATAACTATGAAAAAGGAATGATTTCAATTGAATTTTGTGCTATTGATCATCAAATTGCAGATATTTTTACTAAAGCACTAAGTAGGGAGAATTTTGAGAGAAACATGCTTGAATTAGGGATGATTAAGATCATCTAATTGAAAAACAAAAATGAAAAAAAAAATGAAAAAAAATTGGCTAGAAAATTTTAAATTAGGTACTTAACCAGTAATCATTGCTCAGTATCATGTCTTTATTGTTATACTCTCTTGCCATGTATTAATATGATTCCCTGGGTGCTAATGATGTTTCTCTATCTTTGTAAATTGAGGCAAATTAAAGACTTTAACATGATGAACCTGGTTCATCCATGCGGGTTCATCTGACTGACAAGGTACGTACTCATCTCCATACACTTAATAAATTAATTACAGTCATACATGAGCAGGACTCTATCTATATTTGGTTCAATTCAAATTCTTAGTACTTATCCAAATTGAACCAGTTTCAATAAGTCCCATCTCTACTTAATTAGCCTAGCTTTAGGGGTTGTATAACCGTCTAATCAATGTCAGTCTTACGCCGATTAGACTTCTACTTGAGTAAATACTCTGCCCATTCTAAATTTAATAGCCACATCTTATAAAGGGATCATCATTACTTTCCCTCTTCATAACATACCAAGTATAACCAAGTTCGTCACTCTCTTCTTCAAATCAAAACAGATCGAATTTTCTTCTCTTTCTAAAAAGCTTATCGCAATGTCTTCACCACCACTTGCCTCTTCTTCTTCTTCTTCATCGCCCAATCGTGATTACGATGGAGGACTTTATGAATCTGATTCTAATTCTCCATCCGTGTATAGCTCTCAATCTCCAGAGATATTTTTAACCCCTAAAAACCCTCAAGTATCTGAACCCACTCCAGTTCTTGAACCCACACCTAACCCTACTTCAGCCCCCAGGGCTCGTCGTGTGAAAGTTCTTTCCAGAAAATCTGTTGCTTCTGGATCTCGTTCAACATTCTTGGAGGAAATTCTACAGGCTGAAAAGGATAATGATTCTGAATCATCAAGTGAATCCTTCAAATCAGCCAATGAGGATGAAGCACCTGGTTCATCCAGTTCTGAGCAAGGTAATCTTGAGGTTGTTTCTGAAACTACTACCACTGAGAACAGGTTTGTGTTGGTTGGGTAAGTTGTTGATATTGAAGTGCCGGATATGCGTAGAAAATTGGGAAAAGATAAAATTATTGAGAGAGAGGGAGAAGGAGGTTTTGTAAGGGGATCTGGGGAGGACGACACCCCTTTGGCTATCTGTGGTCCCATTCCTGAGCATGTTAGAGAAGATGTCACAGATTTAGGGGGAAGCAGTGTTGCTGGGGAAGCAGCAACAGGTCTAGAGAGCTTACAAAAATCAGCAGATGAACCTGGTTCATCTATCGAGGAGACACTGGCTGAGATGATGAGGAAGCTGGGGGAGTCTTATAACGCCAAAAAGAAGAGAACTCAAAAGTTCAAGAAAGTCACTAACCCACTTCCTCCAAAGAAAAGGAAAGCTTTTGTATCTGTTGATGCTCCTGCACCAAAATTTCGTGCTACACGAAGTGTTGTTCGACAAGGTGAAGAAGAGTTAGAAAGGGCTCTGAGAGAGAGCATGGAAAAGAAAGCTTCAAAGGGAAAGGCAAAGGTAGGAGACCCTATTGAGGCTGTTATTGTTGATGATGATACGATGGACCTGGTCCATCATGAGGAGCAGCCTGCTCCAGTTATGATTGAGACACCCAAGCCCAAGAAGGCTAAGGCCTCTTCAAAGAAGTCAGTTGTTGTGTCTGCCTCACCCGCAAGCACTGCTAAAAGGACCAGTCCAAGGCCAAGAAAGTGAAGGTTGTTGAAAAAGATGAGGATAAAGAGTGGAGTGAAGGAGATGAGAAGGAAGTTGGTGAGGAGACTGATAGAATCACAATTTTCAGCAAGAGGACAATTCTGAAGGGAAAGTTATTGAAAGATCTCGAGGAACCTGGGATGCGATACCTGCTGGACACACTGGATGTGCAGGGGTGGAAGGGCATGGTCCTTCGCATGGAAGTAAGGTTGGAAAGGAACGAACTGGTGGAGTTCATGGGTAATACAGTCGTCAAGGATGGCAGGGTTACTTCCACAGTCAAAAGAATTCAAGTCACTTTTGATGCACAGGAGCTGGGAGAGATTCTGAGTATTCCGGCTGAGGGCTACGGAGATTACACAAGGCAAAGATGGCCCAGTCTGGATGGGATAGCCTCAGCAATCAACATTACCAGATTCTTCTGTGACAATGAAAGGAAAATTGAACCCAGGCCAGTATACAAAAGTGAGATGCAGCCCCAGCACAAGTTGTACTTTGAATTTGTGATTAAGTTCCTGCTGCTAAGACAAGAGAGAAGGCACATCGCCAATTACATGGACCTCACCTTGATGGAATGTTTGTATAGGGGAAAGCAGATCACATGGCCAGCTTTTATCATTCAACTCTTGGACAGAGTTGTCAATGGAACCAAAGCACATGCTATTCCGTATGGCTTTATTCTGACAGTTGTGCTTGCCCACTTTGACGTTTCTGTGAAGAAAGATGAGATGGCTACTGCTAAGGATTATTTTGGGAAGGACACTTTGCTGACATGTGATTATATTGTCAATGTTCCTGTGGATGAACCTGGTTCATCTAGGAAGCAGCCAGTCAATAGCAAAGTCAGGACATTGGTGCAGGAAGGAGAGATAAAGGATGCGGAGATCCTTAGATTGAAATCTCGCCTTCATAAGGTGGAAGCTGAGCGGGATGCTCTCAAAATTGACCTAGCCAAGGAGAAGGGAAAAAATGAAAGTGTTCTTCAACAAATGCTTTCTCTTCTTCAAGCCAAGAATCCAACCTCATCTGCACCACCCAACCTTAAGATGTCCAGAGCCACCAAAACCACATCTATGACCCAATCCGGGATTTGTTATGTTTTACTCTGTTTTGCTCATGGTGGTGGTTGTTTTTAGTTTTCTATGTAGGATGTTGATTTCCGTTCCGATCAATGAATATTGTTGTTTTGTTATTGACTTGTTTCAATTTCTTATTTAGCTTACATTCACTGGTTTCTTGTGATGATTAATCACGTTTTGCACCTGCATTTGCCTAAATGGCCATGAGTAATTTTTAACGAATTCTGGTAAGTTTATCATTTTGCAACTTTTCGACGATGCCAAAAGGGGGAAAATAGATAAAATGTGCTTTTCAAAATTTTCACAAGTGATATTTATAACCTAATGAACCTGGTTTCTCTATGATAAATGCTTAAAACCATACAAAGTGTTTGAAGATTGTACAGGATTAAGCACAGGGTTTGTCATCATTAAAAATGGGGAATTTGTTGACCCAAGTCACTGCATGATTTTGAAGATTGACAAATGTCTACCAAGTTGAACTAGGTCCATCAGGGGGTGGAGGAGGATGGGGGAGAGGAAGAGGGGCGAGAGGAGGAGGGGAAGATGAGNAAGAGGGGGAGGAGGAAGGGGGGGGGGGAGGATGGGGACTTTATGTACTAAGAAAACTTTGCGATTTTTAAAAATTATGTCATTAATACTAATCATAAAAGTGTCCCTCCTACCTCATCTTTAATACTTTTGTCTTAAAAATTGATATAAGTTTTCAAGTGTCTCAAAAAATTTGTTAGAAGCGGATAGTCACATGCGTTGGTTTAATGAATGAAAAAACTTTTATATTTTATACACAATATGGGCTATTTCGGGTTTGAAAAAAATAGGATATGGACTTAAATCAGTAGGAAACCCATCCAATATGTTTTTTGTTGTTTTTTTTTCATTTTTTTCTAAAACAAGAACAAGACTCCAGGGTCACTGGTAAAATGAGACACAAAATATAACATAAGGAAAAGTTAAATCAAATTTTACCCTTTCCCTTATTTTATTTTACTATGATGTAGTTTTGGAGGAGGATGGGGAAGATGAGGAGTGGCANTTTATAACCTAATGAACCTGGTTTCTCTATGATAAATGCTTAAAACCATACAAAGTGTTTGAAGATTGTACAGGATTAAGCACAGGGTTTGTCATCATTAAAAATGGGGAATTTGTTGACCCAAGTCACTGCATGATTTTGAAGATTGACAAATGTCTACCAAGTTGAACTAGGTCCATCAGGGGGTGGAGGAGGATGGGGGAGAGGAAGAGGGGCGAGAGNGGGGGGGGGGAGGATGGGGACTTTATGTACTAAGAAAACTTTGCGATTTTTAAAAATTATGTCATTAATACTAATCATAAAAGTGTCCCTCCTACCTCATCTTTAATACTTTTGTCTTAAAAATTGATATAAGTTTTCAAGTGTCTCAAAAAATTTGTTAGAAGCGGATAGTCACATGCGTTGGTTTAATGAATGAAAAAACTTTTATATTTTATACACAATATGGGCTATTTCGGGTTTGAAAAAAATAGGATATGGACTTAAATCAGTAGGAAACCCATCCAATATGTTTTTTGTTGTTTTTTTTTAATTTTTTTCTAAAACAAGAACAAGACTCTAGGGTCACTGGTAAAATGAGACACAAAATATAACATAAGGAAAAGTTAAATCAAATTTTACCCTTTCCCCTATTTTATTTTACTATGATGTAGTTTTTATATTTCTTTGCATCATAGGCAATCTAAGAAATGCCAAGAACACCAGCTTGGAATTTTACACTTTGGATTGTGGTATTTTACAAGTAGATGTCAACTTAGTTTTCTCTGCATATATAAGGGCAAAATATACCCCTTTATTTCCGGATATGGTATACATGTAACCTCTGTTATATTATTCGGTCAAATTTATCCCTATCATTATATTATCCGGCCAAATATAACCTACCATCAGCAAACTTTTGAAAATTACACCTTGATCTATTAGGCAATCCAAAATCTCTCAATTTTCTTATATTATATTACTTGTTGTTCTTCTTGCTCCACTATTTTCATAAATTACTATTGATGTTGATGCTAAAGGAACTAGGTTTTACAAATTATTAGTGAATAATTTTAATTACCAATGCACCCACTTCCCCTCTTGTGATAATGGATTTGGAATTTGTTTAAAATTTTAGTTATTTTTCAACCATATACACGTCGTAGAATTTGATAGGTCTATTTATTGTGTATTATATGTAGTTGCTTGTCATGTATGTACATGAATACTCGAATATATTTTGTTATTGTCTGGTTAGTGTAGAATTCGATCGACAAACTTAAGATTGCACAATGCATAGACCTTTGATTAAAGCAAAGTTAAATTTGATAACGTAAAGTCTCTAAGGAATTTCAACTTTATCACTAATACTTGCAAAGTCTCCATACCTTTGGTGCAACGAATTCATTAAAGTTGGGGTGTTGTAAATACTTTTAGAGTTTAGACTAGCTACCTAATTTAGATTCTTCAATTACTATATTTTGTTTACTACCAGTTGTATTATTTTAATATTTCTTTCTCTTATTTTTTTTTCAATTACGAAAGGAAGAATGCCAATTATTTAAAAAATAGTAGATCAAGAAAAAGAATAAGTGACTTAAGTAAAATGATTTGGGAGATTCTGGGTCATCTGACGGACTGAGGGGTAATTTTTAAAAGTTTACTGATGGTAGAAATAAATGTGGCCGGATAGTACAACATTAGGGATAAATTTGACTAGATAGTATACGTTAGGGATAAATTTAGCTGGAAAATATAACTAAGGTTAAATGTAAACAATACTTGAAAGTAAGACATGTATATTTGCCCCTTTTCCCTTTATAAAAGTGATGTTGGAGTTAATTTGTGCACGTTGGTATTAGGTACTCCTTATTACCGGTGCTTTCTCACATTGTACTAATTGCTAGGACACATTTTGGAGTGCTCTATTGTTCTTAGTTTTCACCTACTTTTAAAATTTGCTCAATTACCATGACGATTTTTTATTTTTAGAAAGAAAAACTTTCATAATATTTAGGATCGATAAAGGATAAGGGGGAGGACAATTAAATAACAAAATCGAATTCCACACACATCGTGTGAGAAATTTTCATTAATATCACCGGACTATAAGCCTTGACACTACTAATGTCACTAGACCATAAGCCTTCGTACATCTACTCTTGGTTACTAAACATAGGTTTTTTTTTTGTTCTCTCATTTCATTTTACTTTAAAGTGCTGGCAAAATTCTTCACCCCTGGCCACAAGGTATCCATGCTGCCTCCATGGGAGTTTGGGTCGTGTCTCAATCCTAGCATGACCAATTATCAGAAAAGACCAGTTAAGCATCATTGACTTGATCAACCTTTACTTTACCCCCTAATGCCCGTCATGGGAAGGTTCGTTCCCTGCTCTTAATTTGCTTGGAGAAAATACTCCATGAACAATGGTTTTGACCATAACAAATACATGATTGAAAAAGAATACAACTCAGAGTGAAATTATCTTTGCCAGAAAACGCTTACCCCCAAAAATTAGATTTTCTGGCGCTAATCCGAATCAGCCAAGCCCCAAAACAGGTGCTAGATACCAGGTGGGAAACCAAAATAAAAAAAACTATAGACTAGCACAACCAAAACAAACAGAAAAGGGAATTCGTGAATCTGAAAACTCCTAGTTGAGGGAGGGTGCTTTGGACACATCTAATATCTACTAGTACTGTCATTCTTGCAGCATGTATTAAAATGATTATAAGTGTCCCACGAATTAAAAGAACTGTACATATGAAAGAAGTATACTCCTATCTCCCACTGATGACCAGTCTCTGCAAAACTTTAGGTGCAAAATAGACCGGAACTATGACATCCTGATCAGGCTCTCCTTGGTTGTTGTCTATTTCCGTAAATGATATTTCGCTCATCCCATATTGGGCAGGAACATGTTGGTTTCTTGTTCTTCCACTCAGCTCCGCATGTATAACAAAACTCGTGACCACATCTGGGAAAACATTTGAAGTACTCACTGTCAAAAACTTAGCTCTTACAACATGAATGAATCATAGGTCAGACACCTCTAAGAATAAATATAAAGTTCCGCACAAATTTTACATGATAAGGATAGGAAGTGAACCAGAGTACTTAACATAGTTTCAGAGCATAAATCTTTTGGAGAATGGAGACAGTAAGATAGAACAGTCTAGAACAAGCAATGCAGCCAACAGCCCAACCAAACACTTCACAGATCAAGGATCACATTAAGCAAATTCTTCACATAATTATGTTTCCCAACCCATTAGTTAACACTAGTGAAGTCTGCGCCCAAGCCAAAGACAAGAAAATTTGTACGAGGCAATGCGATTTTCTCTCTTCTTCTTTTTCTAATATTTGGTTAGTCCCAGAAATAGTTTGTTGTAGACAGCCAACCAAGGAAATCAAACTCTAGATCGCTAATCAATGTGATCAAAAGTAGCTTCATGAAGTAGGAAAAACCTAGAGACAGCAAAGCATTATCAGCGGATTGAACAACCAATGAAGTTTGACTAGAGAGTTTTTCTTCTTTTTTGGCAAGAGTTGATATTTAAACGAGACAAACAAATTCACAGCAATCTGTGCCAATTCAGTTAATAAATTATGGTAATGCATCACCATAATAACAGTAGTATAACTTAAAGAAAATGAAAATAGTGAGACGTTTACTGAAGGTGGTGTAAAGAAAAGGAAAAAAACTAGTATGTGTAGTTTTGCATCTCTGTGGCATAAGGATACAGAGAAAGTTGAACTCGGTTCCATAACTAAGTTGTTAGACCAACGGACTATTTGAGATGCTAGTATCAAAAAGTCCTCTTAGTTCAGTTGCAAAGAACCCTTTCAATCAGCATCGTAATAACTAATTCCTCTAAGTTATTTACACTCAACTCAATGTAACAGGCTCTATAGATCTGCTAATGACCTGGATCAAACGGGAAGTTTAGAACTCTTGACAGTGGAAACATGCTCATAAGACAGCAACTTGAGGATTAATAGTCACTAACTACTTCATAAAAGAAAAATAGTCACCAACTCAAATCTTTTGAGCTTGCTTGTGTGTAGCTATCTAGATTGTACCCGTTCTATTTTGAAACATAGATTGCCTACCAAAAAGATCAAGGAAATAATAAAATGTCCTCAAGAAGACAACAGATAATGTAAACTCCGTACACCTACTTTCACAAATATAAAAATATTCAATGCCCTTAGAGGCTTAGACTCAGGTAGAGATACCTAGATCCTTTCATTTCATGAAATAAAATAAACAGTTGTGAAAAAATTCAAAGCAGCCAAAGAGGAAAATGATCAACTACCTGTGCATTTAACTTCTACTAGATCTTTCAGTTTTTGCGCTGGAGGTGGGATTTAGTCCTAATACCTTCCCCTCCTACCTTTTGATCTTATCTTGCAATTCCAAAGGATTTCTTCATAATTACAAGATTTGTGGGAGAGACTCGTATTATCTGGATCTCCAATTGATTGGAGATAAAACCTATTTGTACTTTTCTCTCTACACGGTTGTTTGCAAACTGGATAGTTCTTCACAATTAAGAAGTAAAATACAAGCCCACAAGGATGGAAGACTACTAAATTACATAAATTTTAGGCCAAGATCAAAGGCTTTGGATGTATAAAGCAAGAGCACAAATCCTGGCATAGATGGTCTGCCATTGATAAGGTAACATTTTGTTAAAACAAAAACAGTATCAACCTGATACTGGGGAATTACAAAAAGAGGAAATTAGACTTGATTACATCAGCTTCCTTTCTGTCCTCTTTGTTACCTTTTTGGTCTTTAATGAGGAGTTGCTGTCATATATCTTCATTTAATGAGGTCCAATAAATATTTAAGGTGTTTCTTTATATGCTATAACACAAAAAGATTTTACGGATGAAATGTGCTAGTCATATCAGTTAAGATTTGTTGAATTCTTTTTTTTACGAAGATGTATATGAACATTTTATTAAAGAATAGCACCCGGAGAGTGCAATGGATGAATAGTACAACCCCAGGAAAATGCATCTTAGAGACCTCGATCCAAGTCCTATCGCCACCCATTATCAAAAAGAATTTTCACGCGTTTGGCTCGTGAAAAAAGAATCAACTCCACATATGAGGAAGAGTGCTGAACATAATTAAGTAAATAAGTGTACTTTCTTTAATAGTTTAAGTTTTAGCTTAGACTATTTGATTAGATGGTCAAACACTTCAATATCAATATTACATTAAAAGCACGAAGGCCCATAGCGAAATGTAGTTCGTCTATTTTACCCTCTAAAAATAGAGTTCACACTAAACAAAATAGTCTTTTACTAATATTAGGATTTATTTTCCTAATATTTAGGACTTTAAAATAAACTAAAATTATTAAATCTTTCCTTATTTTATTTATGTAAGATCCTAATATTTATGACTTTAAAATTCATTGAGAATTGACCCTATACAAATTATTTCCTTGTTTCAACTAAGTATATAATATAACTATAATACCTTGCATATTAATTTTCTAGTAATATTTAATACTTCGAAATCAACTTTTACATAAAAGAATTTATTAGAAAATTAGCGAAAATTAAGCTATGTACGGAGCTAAAAACACATACCTAAAACACTAGTTAAATGAAGAAAAAGTTAAAAAGAATATGTCCCCAAAATTTTCAAACGAAAATAAAAAAGGAAGACAACTAATAATAGAATCATAATGCAAATGACTCTAGGATCCTATAATTTTCTTATAGAAATTCTAGGAATGTATTATTTATCTTTTCTCTTCACGAAATTCATATAGAGAAATTAAAGTATCTTTTATCTTCAGTTGTTATACATAATGTTGTTGATTCTTTTACACTCAATTGCATAATTTAGCCATACAGTCTAGACTTTTTGTCTTAATCAGCATTTTTATAGTCGCATAAAAAGTTTCTTTTCCAATACTTTGAACAATTAATGTTCGTGGAGATAGTGGTTTAACATCACTTTTTTTTAACACTACCTACGCACATTAATTCAAATTTAATATACAGATATGCATATGAATCGTGCGTGTATATATTATTATTTCAGATTTCTAACATTTGAGGTACATTTTTTCAACAGAAAAATTGATGTTAACTATGACCACATATATTACAACAGAGTGAACGTAAAAAGATATTTGTTATTTTTCATTTTTATGTAAACCTGATAGTTAATTAACCGAAAATGTGGCATTCATGTCGTTTTAGTGAAATTTAATAATATGTGAATAATTCAATAAGGCATTTGGGGGGCTTTAAGATTTCTTCCTTTACTGAGTTAATTAAATAATATTCATTATTTTCAGGACTTGAAGTTTTTCCATTAATTTTTCATACAACTTAAACATGTTCTTTAATAATATTTGTGACTTTTAGAAAACATATATTCATTAATAAGGGTGTATCCAATGCCACCTATTATTAAAAAGAATTCACATGCTTGGACCATTTAAAAGAATTAAGCTGCACGCACGAGGGCGTGTCCAAGACATAATTAAGTAAATAAAATGTGCTCTCTCTAACAGTTGCTTTAGCGTAAGCTTCTTTCTTAATGAAATAAGCTTTAGCGAAAGCGTTAAGACGAGAAGGTCACACAATTCAACAAGTCTTTTTTTTATCTAAGTAACTGATATTTATTAAAAAGGTACCAAGATGGTACATAAAAAGGTACAGGAACAATTCAGCAAGCTTTGTACTCTCTTTTCCTATTTAGTTATTGATATAACCACACTTTTCCAACACATGCCACCCTTAATAGCATCATGTTTTTTTCCTCGACATAATTCCTATACGTGCAAATTTTATCTTCCCACTCTTTCCTTAAGGCACTGAAACACTGCCTATTTAAATAGCATTACCTTCTAGCAGATTGTACAAACTGTAAAAGTTCTCTTACCAATCAATTTCTAACTTCTTCTACACCCAGAAGTAAAATTCAGGAAAGAAATATAACAACTCGAGAAAACTGATGGTCTAGCAAGGAGAAACGAGAAAACTGCTCCCCCTATTTCCATGCCATGCAGCTAACCAGGATATGATGAGGATACAATAAGCATTCAATACCACCCTTGCGCAAATGAAAACCGGAGAGGTTGGCTGGAAGTCCGGTTGGCTGGAAGCATTGAAATTCTACCTTATTGGTATGCGTAACTAAAATGCCTTCTTATTTCTTAGTTCGAACAAGAAAGAACAAGATAAATATGCAAAATCTAAAGAAGACTAAAGTCTCCTTTATTTCTATTTTTTCTTTTCATTTGTTAGAAAATAAGAATTTTACGTCTCTTCTTGCTAGGGCAACAGAAATTCTACGTAATCAGCTCTGAATTCTTTATCCTACTGGTGTCCCGACAAATTCAGAAAGAAAAGACGTCAATGGTGTGTCCATATCCTATGTCTTTAATTGTTTGTGTCCGTAGCCTATGTCCCAAGGGCACTTTACTTTTTGTGATAAGCCATGTTCGAGAAGAGTTTCCTGTCCCACAAAGAGATCTATATGCTTCTTAAGAGATTGACGTAACAAGATAATGAATGGAGTGAAAACAACTCTAAAGCGATATTTCACACTAAAGAAAATAAACGCTTTCTGCTTTAATAAAGAAAAGGTAGCTACCGTGTGTGTTTGGTACGAAGGAAATGTTTTCCAAGTTTTTCATGTTTGGTTGGCTTAAATATTTTGGAAAATATTTTTCTCATGAACTCATTTTCCTCCAAAAGGAAGAAAAACATTTTTAAAGCTCTTGCTCAACCTTCCCCACCCCCACCCCCCTCCCCCAAGGCCCAAGCCTCCCAACATCACCACTACCACTCCGGCCCTTAGATCCCAACCTACCACCCTCCCCCACCGTTACCCATTTTGTCTCATATGATGTTTGCCTAAATTATATATTTTTCAAAAATATTTTCTACTACCTAATCAAACACCGGAAAATAAGTAAGAAAACCACTTATTTTCCAAGAAAACATTCCAAGGAAAATTCCTTCATACAAAAACACTCGTATCTTTCATGATAATCTTTTCTAAAGGCCTAAGTAACCTGTTGATTCATCACTGCTCAACAAGGCGGTGATCTGAAGGTTGTTTTCTTCTTTTGGTTAACCCTAAATCTGGGATAGATCCATGAGAAATCTCATTAGATTTTATTAGATATGGTATAGATCAAAATGGGACACCAAAAGAATTGACTGATGAGCCGTATGAGGTAAGAAATTCTCAAGTACGGTTCTAAGAGAAGGAATTGAACTACCTATTCCGGCCGGGGAGAACAGGCCATTCAACAGGGAGATTCTGAAATTGCGGAGGCTTGGTTCGATCAAGCTGAGTATTGGAAACATGCTATAGCGCTTACTCCCGGTAATTATATTGAAGCGCATGCCTTCTGTATAATTAACCATCACCCAGTCCCATTTTGTATGAAGTTGTTTGATTGGGCACGAATTTAAGAAAGAGATTTTTGAAACATGTGGTCTAAAACAAGTTGTGCATATATGTGTGGCTATAAACCAACCCATTAAGGGTAAAATGAGAAATCTAAAGCTAAACTATGTCTAAATATAGAAAGAACAGACTAAAAAAGAAAGTGTGCCACATAAAATAAAACAGACGGAGTAGTTCAAAGTACCCCTCTATCAGAATTTCTTTTATCAGGAAAGTACTTATCAGAATTAAACTCCGCCAAAGTGTCAATTGCTGGAAAATCACAGATTACATGCACAGAACACCAATAAACAAAATGAAAAGAAAGAGGAAAGAATAGTGCAAAGTCAGTGAATTGGAGCTTACCGAGGTGCAATCTAGAAGCACAACCCAAACGAATAAGTTGCGGCAATTTCACGGAGAAAATAGTAATACGGAAGGACAAAACAAAAGGAATTGGAAGGAAAACAGGAAAAGAAAACTTAAAATGAACTAAAATGGGTTGAGTCGGAGAACGAATGGAAATCACAGGAATGGGCTCAGAACAAGCTGGTCCGCACACAATCACTAATAGCACCAATCTAAGTGAGGCGGTCCATCTTTTAAAGTAGAGGATACGGAGGGATTCGGGCAAAACAGCGCAGCAGATAAACTACCTTACAGCATGATAGGCTCACTGTATAGTCTAAAGCACACTATTACAGGAAATACCAGAAATATTCTTTGAAGCCGGATAAGGTGCACTCGCTTCTTTGCACTTATATGTCATAGTAAAAGTAATATGTACTATGGATTATTATCCCAACCAGTATGCAACATCAAATGACTACATTTATATGTTTCTGTTTCAAGTTATCCCTGTTTACTGCACCCACTTAAAACAGATGCTCTTTCCCTTCTCCATCGGCAATGGTAAAAATGTTTATAACCTAAAAAGACATGAGAAGAACTTCATACTTAAAAAGTTCTATCATGAAAAGTGGCATGTATCTGACTTGTAAGTCCAGCTATCTTGACAAAATAAGACAGCTTCACCCAATATTTAGACAAGTCGGTATGGACTAACAGAGAGAGAAGTTCAGAGAAAAAATTAAAACATTCAAGTAAATCTAGAATCTAATTTTTACTTTTCTTTTAATAAATCTAGAACCTAATCTTTCTTTTCCAAGTCAGACTGCTTACTTCATGATTTCCACTCTGGATCTCATCAATATCTTGAGTATATGATGTTTTGCGCAACTAACCAGCTTAATAGCTAATAAAAAGCCACATTTTGTGTGGCTATGACAATATTCTACAATCAACACAAAAGCTTATTTAAGCTACAAAGCTGCAATATTCTTTCTTCAGCTTATAGTCTATCCTTTACAGCAGCACCAAACAGTCAACATGTTGTTCACAAATCGTAGATAAGTACCCACAAATGCTAGAAGCTTAAACGTCAAGGTGGAGGACAACAAAGATGTGTTTCTACACAATCGTCAACAGTATCAAAACCTTTCATACAAGGAGAAAAAAGGTGTATAGATAGCTTCAACTCATGCAACAAATCACATGATGTTGACTTATATTTTCCCTTTTAAATGAAAACATAGGGAATGAACTAAAGCCGAGCTTCTATCATCTTAAGCTGTTGTGAAGCATTCCAAAAAGTAATCTCTTCCTTATTACCTAATCAAGACAGTGTATATCATGTAAGACAACAATGTAAGAAGGAAGGAGAAGCCGAGAACCTGCAGTAAATATGATAGCAACCTTCGCCAAGAGACACTATGTGGTTGCACTTTACACACTGACGCCAAAGACTCTTTGTGGCAAGAGACTTGAGCTTTGCATCGTCTACACACAAGTAAGGGTTAAGTCTTCTATAGTCAAAGCAAGTCATGTTTTGATGCCAAGGAACTCTGCAACTGATACAGAAATGGAGACGGCATTTCGTGCACATTCTAGCCCCAACTTGCTCGTTTCCCACAAAGACATTTGGAGCAGAAATTTGGACCTCAGCTTTTGACATCAATGTAGAACACTTAGGATTTGGGCAGTAAATCTTTTCCGTGATAGGAATAGTAGTTTCCTTGACACGTTCATTCATCAAATCGTATAGCTTGGGCGTCAAGAACTTTTTGCAGCTATCTAATTTCAACACAGACTTACATTTATCATGAGGGCATTCAGGTAGCATTCCTTGAAGGAGTTTAGCTTCCACATGTTTAATCATACAAGAAAAGCAATAATAATGTAGGCAACCATTAATTAGAAACATATGATCTACATCACTATCTTGCAGACAAATAGTGCAAGTCTCGGTGATGCTCTTTTGAAGACTACTTTCTGCTGGTCCTCTAACCTGAGAGATTATTGCATCAGTAGCAAGCTTAATTGCAAAGTTGACGGTATTCTGTGACACAAGAGATGGTACACAATCCGTAAATTTTCTAAGACGAGAAGTTGCCTGTTCAACATGTGCAGCAACATTACCCTTCCTCGGATGCAACTTGCCCCTAACCTGCATAACAAATATACATCAATCATTTCAAAAACTTTTAGGTTGCAGTATATAAGCCTACCATAGTGTGACATGTTTCCAACGCCAACTACAAGTAGCCCATACAATAGTATTTGGGTACAAGCAATACCAAAAATTGTACATGTTTAAAGTAATGAGATAGTAGTATTTTCCCCTTACTTTTGACCCAAAAAAAAAGTATTTTTCACTGACCCGTGCATATTTTCCTTAACATAATTTAAGCATGAAGAAATTTTTTCTTTTTGTTTTTATTATTATTTTTATTTACTTTTTGCTAAAATAAAAAAGAATGACCTTGACTCTGACAGCAAGCATAACACTAGCAATTAGTTTTTTTTTGGGGACAAAGCCGAGACATAATTGTTGTCGGTTTTTACCCAAAATAACTTTGACTTCACCTATTTACTCTAGCATGTGCCAAATTAGTACTAGGTTCCTGCATCTACTAGTACCCTGATTTATTATATATTTTCATGACAAAGGATAAAGACTATTTAAAACTGTTCTAACACATTGAAAAATGTCAAAGATCAGAATATAATAATTTGTCACACAAGATAAACATCATTGATATATTAAATTTTCACATCAGTTAGGGTGTCAAGAGGACTCACATATTGCAAGATAGTTTGACTATCCAAAACAACATTGGCCCTTTTCAAACCCAGCATTACAGCAACATCAAGTCCTTCAATCAGCGCTTTCAGCTCCACGATTTCATCATTCAACACTTCGGGATTGCTTCCACCCAAACCCTTACTCACTTCAAACACCAAAATGCCACTGGGATCACACACAGCAACTCCAATCCCAGCGAGTTGCTGTAGTTTCTCCACAACGACACTCTCTTCTTCAACATCTTCTCCCATTAAACCCTTCACATAAACCCTAAAACACTCCCCATTCCCATTTTGGGCCCCACCTTCCGATGAACCCTCACCATACGGCCTATGCAAATGATCCCCCGTCTCTTTCCACACGCCCTCCGGCACGTTTTGTATCTCGCGCGCGAAGGCCTGATCGTGGATTCGACGGTTGAGATCGTCTTCGATTTTCTTCATCTCCGCTTCGGCTGTTTGATGGTCGTGAAATTGTTGTTCGTAGTTTAACAATTCCTCGGAGAAAAGAGTGGTGACATCGTTACTTCCGATGATGCTTTCACCGTTAATGGCCGATTTTGAATTTGAAGCGCTCATAGCCTCTTGCATTTGAAGTTGAAAGGCGAAGAGAAGATCGCCATCGACGGTTTCAGCGGCGGCTATTTCACGGCGTTGTTCGTCCAGTAGGGCGTGAAGATCGTCGTCGACTTCCATTTTTTTTCTTTTTTGGCGCCGAAACGAAGTTGAAGAACTTTTTACTTGCTTTGTTTTTCACTTTGGAGCTTTGCTCTGTCACTTTTTGTTCTCTCTCCTCATCCTTTTTTGACCACCCAGACTTGCCTAGGGTATTATTTGCCTATTTGGTAACTAGGAATTTCATTTTTCACGAAATATTATTTATACCGAAATTATTTTTTGACGTGTGATTATTATAAATTATATTTCAAAAAATAATATTTTTTACCATAATAGGAAAAATAACTTTCCTCACTTACAGCTTGTTTAGATGGTTGTTACGTATTGTTTTATAATGAATCATATCGTATTGTATTTATTATATCATATCGTTTGATAAATATAATATTAGGATAAATTGTGTCATTTGCAATTGTTTCATGATATTACGCACCAGCAAATATGAACAATAAACTTACAATATCAGAAAGAAAATTATGATACGAGATAAAATTATTATATAAAAGGTAGGGTAAATGATAAAATAAAATAATTTAATAATAATAAAGGGTGGGATTGAGAGAAAAAGACAAGGTAACAATGCGACCACACCAAATCGGTCGTTAAGTAACGAAAGATTTAACAATACGATACAATAAAGTTTAAATAACAATCAAAATAAATATCATATTTAAAGTAACAATACAATACAATACAATACAATGAGTAATAAGTTAACAACCATCCAAACAAGCTGTTATGGGTGGCAGTCATTTTTCACATAACTATCTTTAACTTTTAACTCATGTTACTTAACGAAACTAATATTTAGGTATTATTATTAATCTTGCGTATGCAAAAGTATGTCAGAAATGCTCTTCGATTGACTAATATTATAATTAACTAGTAATCGAACTTGCGAGATGCGCGATAAATATTAAAAAATATTACTTAATTATATTTGATCGAAATTATTTGAACATATTAGATTGAACTGCTTTAATAAATTTTAACTATCATCTCATTTGTCAATATAATATATCCAATAAAAATATATTAAAATTAAAAAATAGACTTATATAGTTATTGAATAACTTTTTTATTCTGTAATTTTTCATTATACTATCTAATGCTTAGTTCCATTACATTGTTAATATAAATTTGTATTAACGTATTATTTTATTTAGTATTTTTTCTGTTACTCTCTTTTTTATGTATTAATATAGAACATATACTTTTTTTACTCTTAAATATCTAATTTTAATATATTGTCTCAATTTAATTGTGTAAATTTATTAATAATACTTACTTACTTAACTTTACTTTTTTTTAAAATTAATTCAAAACATATCCACATTAAGTCGTGTGTCAGCCTAACAAACCACTTGGCATTGCTCTCCAAGAGTTAGGAATTAAGAAGCTATTTTAAATAATAAAAAAACTCTTACATTTTAATGCAAGAAAAATAAAAAAATTATTATATCTCGTAAAATTGCGGTAATCAATACATATGCAATAACTTATTTTTTCTCTAGATTTTGACTATCTTTTTAAACGAGTTTTGATGCAATAAAAATTAAAAATTAATTATATCTCATTTTTTCTTTCACTAAATAAATAATATGTATTACTTATTTGATGAAATCTTATAGCTTTCAATGGGATCTTAGGTTATAAATATTATATAAAAGTAGATGCATATTTATCTTTTCTTTACACTGATTAAAAAATATTGTACTACTTATCCTATCCTTTTTTAATTTATTAATTTTGCTAAGTGTTTTGCCACATGTAGTTTTTTATTTTAATTTTGAAAAATATTTTATTCATTTATTTTGCTTTTTAACTTAGAATTTTTTGGTGATGACAATTGTCATTCTGTCACTGAATTTTGCAAAGTATTTTGTTTTTTCATTTTTTCTTTTTAAAATTGAAATTTTTCTGGTGATGACACTTGTTGTCCTCTCCTTATTTTGACTCTATAGACAGAACTAAAACTATATATATATATTGTAGTACATTTTTGGGTATCTTATAGTTTTCAATTGGATCTTAGATTATAAGTGTTGATACAAAAATAAATGTATAATAACTGCTTCTTTACACTTATTAAAAAAATTATATTCCCTATCCTATCCTTTTAATTTATTAAATTTGCTAAGTATTTTGTTCCATACGGTTCATTTATTATTTTTTCTAAATACTTTTTATTTGTTTTTAAAATTAGATTTTTTTTTATGATGACGCTTGTCGTTCTATCCTTGAATTTTGCTACTTATTTTATTTACTTATTTACTTAAAACTGAGATATTTCTGGCGATGACACGTGTGATCATTTTCTTGTTTTGCCTCTTCTATTGTGTATTTATAGATTTACAATAAATTTAATATTGGGGTTTTTTCATTTAATGGGCCTTACAGGGCAATAGAGAATGAAAAATATATACTCTAACAAGCTATTTTTTCAACCAATATTGATTACAGATTTTTTCCTATATATACTGTAATAAGGATTTATTTACCATTTTCTCAAAGTTTTTCATTTTTCAACTACTATGTTAACATTTTTACCAATATACATATACAATCTCCCTTAAAAATGCTCTAACTCTATTATTAATACCACAAATAAAGGGATTCAATTATATCCTTTCTTTTTCTCTACTCTACTCCCTCTTTTTCTTCTATGTAAGTTTAATTGCCAATTCACGTAGCTTTTTCACTTAATGGTGGTCCTTATTTTCTATAACGAAAATTATCCATAATGTTTGGCACTTGTTAACACACATAAGGTTTCCTGTACTATATTTGATTAATAAGAAAAATAAGGAGTTGATTTATTTAAATTATTATGGTTGCTTAACATTAAATTAAAAAAATTTGAAACTTTGAATTCGATATTTGAGTTTTACAATTTTGTGATTTGTTTGAATTGGGTAGTTTTTGAAGTGTTTGAGAATATCCATTGGAGTTTATATCTCAATTTTGAGAGAATTTGGTTAAGTATGGAGTTGATTTTAGATGAAAATTCATATTGAACTCGAATAAGAAAAAGTTACAGTAATTGTATAATTGTATTTGATACATCAATATTTATAAAAAAAATATATCATATTTGTATCACAATTATAACTAACTTGTATTAATACCTAACAATACTAATACAATTATCATACATTTGTGATACACACCCCTACCCTAGGGTAGAGAGGCTGTTTCCAAGAGACGATCGACATCCTTTCCTTCAAGAACTCCCCACCTTGCTCTTGGGGTGACTCCACCTTGTCATAATTCTAAACCAATTGTGATACATTTATTATACAATTATCGTACGATACCTGCAACTTTGTTTTCTTCGAGATATAAACTAGTAGGTACATTCTCCATGATTTGCATGGACATCGAATCCAAACAACTCACAAAATCGTAAATCACGAATACTGAATTCAAAGTTTCAAAGTTTTTTAGTGGATGTCAATAGAGAACCCTTTGTTGATACACTTTTAAAGACACAATTTTTGCCATTTTCGTATGCATTGTGAGAGGAGTATTGATTTTGGGTGATAAGTATGAAGGAGAGAGAATGGGATATGAAATCTTTTGTAAAATAGTTGAAATTCGAATTTTTAGGAGGGGTTGTTGAAGGGGAAAGAATATGATGGTATATTTAAGGAATCTTCTATTTCTCTCTCCTTTTATAGTTTTGTACATAAATGGTAAATATGGATACATCATATAATTAAGTACGAACTTAAATAAAAGTGATAAATAAATTTTTATTATATTATAACTAGTTAAAATTTTCAATTGATTACTACTATTGTATTTAGAATGCCCACGAATATTCTAACATTTTCTTTCACTGTTATTATGATAATACGGAAGTTAAATGAACATTTTAGATTTTGTTCCTTAAAACATGATCACGTAGAATAATACAAACTATAATCTTGGTACTTTATGATTTATAAAATGTATTTTTGTGATATTTTAAGTAATGACCAGCATAGTTAAGAAAAATATATTTAGAGTTATGCATATTAGTGATTTTAATTTCTCTAAAATGCACACATGATTATTTTTTTAACATATATAACACCAACATAAAAGGAATATTATTTAGTAAAACCTAAAATTTAATGGTAAAGAGTATTGTGCAGCATTAGTTATAAAAGTTAAAACAGAATATCAAACTATAATTCTCAAATCTCGTGAAATTTCTAAAGCGAAAAAATATTATTCGCAGAACATACCCGTTCAAGTCATTAGAGGTGAAGACACTAATATAATTGTGGAAATGACACTAGGTAGCCACTTTGAAGCATGCTGTTTTAAATAGGAAAATTATCAGCTATGTCCATTTATAAGTAGCTCATTACAAAAATTGGTCAATTGATAAAATATTACTGATATTAACAAAATTAGTCAATTAGCTATTTGTAGCAAAAAAATATCAAATTTTTGCTTTGCTTTGAGTGAGTGTTATTAGAATAGATTGAGCACAACTTAAGGAGCTTGAATCTCAGTTTTGGGATGATTTGGTGAAGTTTTGAGGTGGTTTGAATTGAAAATTCGAATAAAAACTGAACATGAAAAAAAATGATATGTGTATCACACTATGTATCATTTATGTATCACATATGTATCATATATATATCAATTATGTATCAAATGTATATCCATGTATATCTGTGTGTGAGATACATGCGTGATACATGTTTGATACATGTGTCGCAGAAGACTTTTTTGAACTCGATTTAATTACGAATTTTTATACAAAACCAGTCCAAATCACCTCCAACTGCCTCAAATTTTGTATATTGACTTATCTATATATTTTCAATGGATTTCAACTATACTCGTTGAAAAAGTCCATTTTTTGTTTAGATTTTCGGAATATCGTATATATTTTTGTATTTCATCACCTTATTTGCTACATCATCCATGAAATTTCCTTTCCGTCTTGTATCTAGTGTTGCTAATCACGCTTAAAAATATGGAAGGTGATTTTTGTATGTGATTCTTTGAGAGAAAGAACCCTATTATTTGGTTTTTCAATTTTTGTTGGCTAGTTTTGGTAAGTCTATGACTAATGGCTAGAGGTTGGTAAGTTGAGATTTATTTGGGACATTTGTGTAAGTTTCCCATTTAAATATATTCACAATTTACAATATATTTAAAGATTAGCCAATTTCGCTCAAATATCAGGACATGATGTCCTAGAGTTTAAACCTCAAGGTTTATACTTCAGGACATAGTATCCGAAAGTTTGAAAATTGTTTTCAGAAGTTCGAATCTCATGTCCTGAGCTTTAAATTAGTAGTTCAGAAATTTAGGACTAATCACTTAGTCCTAAATTTTAAATTAGCAGCTAAAAAATTCATGACACCAAGTGCTGAATTTCAAAATTCAGGATACTTAGCCATGAAGTTTGGGTGAATTGGCTAATCTTTAAATATATTAAAGTATGAATATATCTTAAATAGCGAGCTTAAAAGTGACTATTGTTGCAATTCGCCGAATAAAGTTTTATAAATCCATATATTTGAATACTCAAAGTGGAATTATTGTGGAGACTGTGAAGTCCAAAGTGCTAAATGGAAAGAGTTTGATAAACATTCAAGTGGGCCTCGAAGAGGTGAAGATCTTGGATCCATCGTAAAAATGGTAGAAATGCTCCAGGTAGTCACTTTAAAGGGCTGCTATTTCAGTTTAGTTTTCAGGACGTATTGTCCTGAAATTAAAAAATTTCAAATTTTTTAAAATAAAATAACTACTTGTTAATCCCTGAATAATAGCCCTAAAAATAGCTGCTTGAGTACTTCTCCGTTGTGTGGCAGACATATTTTTGGATCGCTAATTAACATTGTTACTGTTAAAGTGTAATTGCAAAATAGTGAGTTTGCCGATAAAGTAAGCGTGGAAGGATTTTTCTGCCTTGTGCACTTCATAATATATTGAAATTTTATAATGTGCTGAAGTTCCATCATAATATGCTGGAAGTCTATATGCAGAAGTTCCATAATTGAGTTTGGAAATAAGGGTAAGCTGAGCCCGAGGTTTATTGACCCATTTGAGGTGTTGAGGCGATTTAGGGAGCTTGTTAAGCTCGCTCCCCAGTTTATCGGGAGTTCATACGGTCTTCCATGTGTCTATTCTCTGGAAGTACCATGCCTACAGGTCGCATGTGTTAGATTACAACACGATTCAACTAGATGAGAGCTTGGGTTATGAGGAGGAGCCTATTGCCATTATTGACAGGTAGGTTCGCCAATTGAGGTCCAATAAGATTTATGAAGTAAAGGTCCAGTGGAGGGGTCAACCAGCCGAGGAAGCGGCTTGGGAACCGCTGAGGACATGAGGAGAAAATATGCACACTCATTCAGCACTCCAGGTATGATTCTTGACCCGTTCGAGGACGAATATTTGTTTAAGAGGTGGAGAATGTAACGACCCGACCGGTCATTTTTCTTTCTAGATCTTCGTTCCCCTAATTAAGATTCCCCGTATGTGCTTTTACTATCTTATTACTTGCAAGGATGGTTGGTTTGGGTTTGTAAGGGTTCGGGTTGAAATCGGAACACTTAGTTCCTTATTAGTGGCCCAAGATGGCCAAGTTTGACTTGAGTCAACAATTTTAGCAAACGACCTCGGAATCGTGATTTGATGGTTCCAATAGGTTCATATTATGAATTTGGACGTGGGCATGTGTTAAGATCGGATTTCGGATGATCAGGGAGTGTTTCAGCACTTAATGTTGAAAGTTGGCTCATTAAAGGTTTTCTAGTTCTTTAAATTTGGGTTGGAGTATACTTTTGTGTTATTGAGGTCTGTTTGAGATTCTGAGCCCGAGAATAGTTCCTTATGGTGATTTATGACTTGTATGCAAAATTTGGTGTCATTCCGAGTAGACTAAGTATGATTCGACGCGTTCGGAGCTAGTTGAGAAGTTTGAAGTTCATAAGTTGATTCAATTTGGTTATGGGGTCCGATTCTTAGTTCCGTTGTTGTTTTATGTGTTCGGAGGGTTCGATCAGATCCGTATTATGTTCATGTACTTTTTGGTGTAGCAGGATGGGATCTCGGATGACTCGGGTGTGTTTCGGACCGCCCGGAGCTAATCCAAAACTGTTGATATGCTGGTTTTGGTTTCCTTCTTCCCCAACGCGGAGGTGGTGTCGCATTCACGTAGAAGGAATTGGCGGGCTGGACAATTTACCCTACGCGTTGTGATCAATAGGCTGCCTTCGCTAGGGCTTGTGGCCTTCATGTTCACGATGTCCTTGTCGCGTTCGCGTAGAAGGGTTAGTGGGCCAGGGGTCAGTGGGTCCTTGACCTTCGCGTTCGCGAAGGGCAGGTCGCGTTCGCGATGCTTGGGATGGGCTAGTCTTCACGATCGCGAGGACTCGGTCGCGTTCGCAAAAGGCTTCTTCTGAGCCTGAGAATTTTTGCCTTCACGATTGCGAGGCCCCTGTCCCACTCACGAAGAAGGAAAATCTGGGCAGTGTCTTTATTAAAATCGGGACTTAGGCCATTTTCTCTCATTTTCATTTCCCTTGGCCGATTTTAGAGCTCTTGAAGAGGGTTTTTTCATCTAACATCACAAGGTAAGTAATTCGTACACAATGTGAGTTTAATACATAGATTTTGGGTAGATTTTAACATGTAAATTGTAAAAAATTTAGGAGTTTGTTGAAAAACCTAGGTTTTAATAAAAATAGGATTGACCATGAAAATAGTTATAAAATTGAGTAGAAATTATATATTTATGTTCGTGAGGTTATGGGTAATAATTGTTTACAAAATTTACGAGCCTTCCAAATTGGGTTGGGTAATTACACTAATAGTTAAATTATAAATATTTGAGCATATATTAATTAGTTGTACAATATTTGGCTAGTTTCAGATTACGCGGCAACGATTTGAGGCTTTTAGTGTAAATTGTGAAATGGGAAGTGGGGTTGAAAACGAGGTATGTCTTGTTACACCCCATGTTTTCATACGTGAAAGTATGCCATAAATAAATTGATATAAGAATGAGATGTTACATCCCGTATTTTCGTACGTTAAAGTTTCGTCATAAGTTAATCGACGTAAATTCGGGAATGAGATCATTTTAGAATTATAAGTATTATGCTATTTCAAACAAGTGATAAGTAAATTCGTGAAGGTAAGAGGGTAAGCAAATCGAAGAAAATGAGTTTCGTCAAAGTTTCACATTTCGGGATAAAATACGGTCTGAGCTAAAACACTCGGTATTTATGGACTAGTACCATACAAGGTACCACATGACCATAATAGTAAGGTGTACAAAATATGTTAAAAGTGAATAATATTTTAAGTAATTTGAGATAATTCTTAATTATGTGGATAATTGGATAATTATTGATTAATGAGAAATTAACAAATTAAATAAAGAATTAAGTTGGTACTTGTTCGATAAGGATTAATAATTAGCGTGGCAGCATGTGTAATTTTCTCATCAAGCCTAATGTGACTAATATGTCTCGAGGATAAGTGCCGCCTTTAGATGGCCTCTTGGATAAGCCATAAAAGGCTTCTTAAAATTCAACAAAAGACTTGTAACATTATGATCACAATTCACAAATAGAAATGCTCACCTCCTCCCATTTTCCAAATAATGATCTCCAGCAATAAATTTTCATCAAAGAACCTATGTGATAGTAACGTGAGTTACTTTAACTAGAATTCATACGAGACTTTTTAGCATAATAGCAATGGGATTTTGCAATTCCAAGAGAGTAGGTTACACTCTTTCTCAAAAATATTAAACAGATTTCAGCTAGTCGTTACATGTTTTTGCAATTAATGTGTGTTGGGAGGATTGTCAAGAGAATCGGCCCAGGTATGTTAAAGATATCCTTTCTTTCCTTTTGGCATGATACATATGATACAAATGAAACGAGCAAATGCACAACTTTCATAAATGACTCTATTCATATAAATGCTAGAGATGCTTATGTTCTTGATTCCTCATGTGTCCTATTATTCTATCAACTGTTTATGGGTCTGAGAAAATGTGTAAGCTGATAAAGTTTATATTAGGATATTAATCAAAGGCATAATGGTCTTATGACATTCCAAAAGATTTTATTGACGTACTTCTCATGCACTGCATTCATTTACATGTGCATTGGCCCATGATTGGATAGAGTTATATACACGTATATATGTGTGTATATATATGTATATGGGATATGGAAAAAGGTTACAACGTTATATACGCACCACCACCTGATCAGCTGGTATACATTGATTATCTTGCCTACAATGGCCGAGATGATATGACGGGTTGCCCTTAGAATCTTGATGATGTTATGAACACATGTACCTATGCACGACATGACATTCATATGCATATGCATGACACTATAAGTATTGCATGATTTACAGAGTTATCCAGACTTACATGTCGAGTCTTTTACTCCATGTTTCTCTCATGTCTACTGTCTATTATTTACTGATTTTCATTCCTTACATACTCGGTACATTATTTGTACTGACGTCCCTTTTGCCTGGGGCCGCTGCATTTCATGCCCGCAGGTCCTGTTAGACAGGTCGAGAGTCTTCCAACTAGGCTATCAGCTCAGCGGAAGATGTTGGTGCGCTCCATTTTCTCCGGAGTTGCTTGTCTGGTCAGTATGATTTAGACGTGTATTGTTTGGTATGACAGGGCCCAATCCCGACCTTTATGATAAGTATGTACTCTTTGAGGCTTGTAGACATATGTCATGTATACAGATACTTGTATGGCCTTGTCGGCCTATTTGTTAAGTATATAATGGATCACATTGGCCTTATAGGCCCCTATGTCACATGTATGAGTTTCTATATCAGGTTGGGTCGTTCTATGCCTGGTATTCTCTCATGTTTACTCTGGTTATCTCATGACGCCCCTTCTGTCCCACTTACCTATGATGATGTAATAAGAAAGACGTCGGTACTCGTTGAGTAAGGTACCAGGTGCCCGTCGCGGCCCATCGGTCTGGGTCATGATAGAAATGGTATCAGAGCAGTTCTGTCATAGGGAGTCTATAAGTCGTGTCTAGTAAAGTCTTGTTTATGGGTATGTCGTGCACCACACTTATAAGTAGGATGATACAAGACATTTAGGACTGTCACTCTTTCTTCTTACTCTAGATCGTGTGGTAAAGCTCAGTTGTAAGAATTCAATTTTCTAAACCCTATCTTATTCATACTACGATGATGCCTACATCTAGAAAGATTGTTGGTAAGGGATTGAATACGACTGTGGAAGAGTTGAGCCAGAGGAACTCGATTTTTACATCATGCTTATGATAGACAAATATGAGGTATTCAATAGATCATGTGTGTACTAAGATGTGTAAGTTTCTTGATAAGGAGCCTTAATGAATGAATACCTATGTGAAAAACAATGAGAGATTCAGAAGGAAGATACAAGTTTCAACAAGTAAAAAGAAGCAAGGGGAAGAAGCGTACGAGGCACCTAGTTAATGAAGACTATCAATATTACAATTCAGGCAGAGAAATATAAGCATTTTGAGTTACCATCAACTGTCACAGAGGTATGTACAAATGGCCACACCCATCTTAGTTATGCCCTATGGGGCTAACAGAAATAGTTAAGAGAAGGACGGATATCAGGATCCGGCTGGGGTTGAAGTAACCCAAAATGTTGGATGGATTGTTTGCGTTAGTTGACATTTCCGAAGGATATTGAAAACGTTCTAATAGATCTCCTTGTGAGACACCAAGATGGTTCACTCTAGAATAGTATAGCTTTGGATATGAATACTAGAATGTTCAAAAAAATTTATTTTTGAAAGATAGGCACTGGAAGCCTGGAAGGGATAAATATTACCTTAGTGTGGCTCCCATCTCTATTAAAGAAAGAACGTTAGGCAACCCGAAGAGCCGGTAGATGGAGCAAGGGGATCTAGAAGCAAAAGAATGTCTAGTTCGAATTTCCCAAAAACAATGATAGACATAAATGTAAGCGGGAAATAAGAAGAGGGTTAATGAAGCATTATGAGTAAGATGTGATACATGGATGACAACGGTAGATCAGAAACATGACAGTATTACAGAGTCTATAATCAAGTGAAGAAAAAGACGAGAGGTGACAGGCCTTGAGACAACAAAAGAATAAAGGCCATAAAGTCATATCTTCATTTCGAGAAATAAGTTCGTGACTCTAACGTGATTACTAGAAGGAAACGTTAGACCCCAGAGTAATAGAAATCAGTATGGACTGGTGAACAAGATAAACTAAACATGAATTAGGGACAAAGTGATTTGATAATAGTTGGCATCATGAGAATTTCAGAGATTGTGTTCCGGTGATAATATAATGGACAACAGAAGAATAACCTTTAAATGTCATTCAGGAAGACGCTTCCCTAAAGCAAGTAATGTGAGAAAAGTTAAGCTTAAGGACTGTATGTGCCAGTCATACTACGTGTCACCCTCGTGAGTAAGGAATTTCATTATCCTTGGTGCAGAAGGATTACCGCAAGGCGAGTAAGGATCATCAATGTTATGAAAAGATGACAAAGATAAAGAGGTAAAACATCTATAGGAGGATCGTTTTAGCGTTAAATCTTAGTACTCTCCGAAAGGGGGGAATATGGAGTGATGTGGAATTAAGTGGTTATAATAACTATGGAATGGTGAAGGAAGAATGCGATAACAATGAGAAAGGGATGAGATTTCACTTATTCAAATCCCACAAATATGCTACGATTATGCAAACACGACATCAACGAGAGAAAGTAAGGGTTCCTGCCCGAGATGTTATTGATAAATAAGGAGCCAGTGCGAGACGTAAGTTAAGACAAAGGAAACAACCTAAGAAAGATTACAAGGAATATTGATATGAGAGTGGCCAACGAGTGGTTAATAGTTGATTCAGGAAGAGCCTAGTTATGGCTAGATAAGAGGAAACATACAAATCAATATATCGTGTAGGATAAACAAAGTGAACCCCAACATGGGGAATTCAGCCTCGCAGTTATGACATTATAATACTTGAGAAATATTCACATAGGAGTTGGGGTAGTTAAAGGTACCGTATGAGTGTTACTGAAATGAAAGAGAATGCCACTGGGAAGACAGTCAAAATATCAAGTTCAGAAGCAACCCTACAAGCACATGAGCATAAAAAAAGGATAATTATAGGCGAGTACGAACATCAAAAATTATGTCGGGTAAACGATACACATCTTGTAACTGTACAAAATCCAGAAGGTTTTCCTAAGTACTACAATGAAAAACTAGTTGAGGAAATAAGGAAGAAGGCTTCAACCTAAGCACAGTGACCTAAAGAGGAAATGGTCATGTAACAACAGTCTCACAACAACATTGTATGCACTCCATAAGAAGGTGGCGCCTACCGTGGCTATTGAACGGGGAGTAAAATCAGAAGTGATATTCAAGATCATATGAGTTGTATGGAACTCCAATATGCGTGGGCACTAAGATACGCTAAGTATGCACGCAACAAGTGGCACAATGTAACGACCCGGTCGGTCGTTCCGAGAGTTTAGCCCTATTTCCTATATTTCTACTTCATTTTGTATCAGCTCTTGTGTGTTTTGTTGGGTTGGTTGGCTCGGGTTCGGAGTGGTCGTGGTGAGAAATGAGACACTTAGTCTCTTAAGTTGGCCTTATGGTTAGAAAAGTAAACCGGAAGTTGACTATTTGGTAAACGACCCCGGAATGTGAGTTTTATGGCTCATATAGTTTTGTTAGGTGATTTGGTACTTAGGAGTGAGTTCGGAATGTTTTTCGGAGGTCCGGGGTAGGATTAGGCTTGAATTGGCGAAATTGAGTTTTTGGCGATTTCCGGTCGGTAGTGAAAAATTAGCTATCGGGGTCGGAATGGAATTCCGGAAGTTTGAGCAGGTTCGTAGTGTCATTTTGGATGTGTGTGCAAAATTTTAGGTTAATCAAACGTGTTTTGGATGGTTTCGGCATCTTTGGTGAAATTTAGAAGTTTCAAAGTTCATAGGCTTGAATCCGAGGTAAATTTGGTGTTTTTGCGTTGTTTTTGGTGTTTCAAAGGCTTGACTAAGTTTGAATGGTGTTATGGGAGGTGTTAGCATGTTTGGTTGGGGTCCCTAGGGCCTCGGGAGGTTAACAGACCAAACTTGGATGTTGGGGAGTTGCAGATTTTTCTGATGTTTCAGGTCTGGTTTTCTTCTATGCGATCGCAGGGGTATGTATGCGATCGTATAGGTTTGTTCTGAGGCAGCAAGGTTTTTCTTCTATGCGATCGCCAATGTGGGTCCGCGACCGCGTTTGTGTTTGTGCAAACGCGTAGGGTTAAGGCGCGTGTGGGAAGGGCTGTTTAGTTACTCTATGTGAACGCGCTGGGGAGACGCGATCGCGTAAAGGGGAAATTTTTTGAGCTTTGCGAACGCGCTACTTGTGACGCGAACTCATTGAGGAAAAATATAAGTGATGGACAGTGTTTTTAAAAGGCCATATCCGCGACCTTTAGCCATTTTTCACCATTGTTGGGCGATTTTTGAAGCTTTTGAGAGGGATTAAAGAGGGAATTAAAGGAGAACACTTGGAGGTAAGATTTTGACTTCATAACTCGATTCTATGTTGATTTCTAAGTGATTAAACATGAAATTAGTGGGACTTAAACCCAAAATTGGGGAAGTTAGGGCATGGAAAATTGAAGACTTTAATTGAGTAATTGAAGGGGCAATTGTGGTTCGATTTTTATGTTCTTGGTATGTACAGACCCGTGGGAGGATAATGATTCCGGTTTTGTAATTTTTATTGAATTTTGAGATGTGGGACCGGGGGTCGGGTTTGGCCAACTTCGGGATTTGTGCCTAATTGTGGTAATTTTTGAATGGGTTTAGTCTCCCTAGCATATTTTGATGTTATTAATCTGGTTTTTGGTAGTTTTGGAGCAATTGGAAGTCGATTCGAGAGGCAAGAGCATCGCGGATTAGTGTTCGAGCCAGCTTGAGGTAAGTAATGAATGTAAATCTTGTCCTGAGGGTATGAAACCCCGGACTTCACATTGTATCACTGTTTTGGAGTGGCGCACATGCTAGATGAGGAGTGGGTGGCATACACTATTGAGGGATTGTGACTTGGTTCGTCCCGTAGAAACTAATAAGTTGCGTATTTGATTACAAATCACATGATATTTATGTTTTAAAGGATTATTACTATGTTTTGGGCTGAATGCCGTATTTGAGCCTCGTGCCATGTGTTTATACCCCTTGGGGGATTTTCACTGCTATTCCTCATTATATTTACTTATGATTTACACTCAGTCATATTATGCTTAACTGATTTCGAACTCAGTCTCATTTATACTACTTTGATGCATAAAATGATATTTTTGGGTCGAGTACCCCGTTTTACTAATAGCCCGAGTGGCTTATGAGAGGTTTATGACTGAGTGAGGCCGAGAGCCTATGTTGTGAGGAGTATATGTGGATCGGGCTGCACGCCGCAACAATGTATATATGGATCGGGCTGCACGCCGCAGCGAGATATGTTGGATCGGGCTACACGTCGCAACAAGATATATGGATCGAACTGCACACCGCAGCAAGATATATGGATCGGGCTGCACGCCCCAGCGATATTGGGTCGGGCTGCACGCCGCACCAATATAGCGCTTGGGCTGTAGGAACCCCTCCAGAGTCTGTACACCCCCAGTGAGCGCAGGTACCTACTGAGTGCGAGTGCTGAGTGCCGAGTGACGAGTGATTGGGAGGTATGAGTGGCTGTGAGGTTGCCCGAGTGGCTGATTGTGAGTGATTCTGAGGCATGCTGAGGGACTGATTCTGAGTGATATTATACCCGAGGGGCGGTTTATTATTCATGTTTTTGCCCGAGTGGCTACTTATGATTCATATCATTTTTACACTAAACTTATTGGACATTTTTCTCGAATTGTTGGAATTTACACTTTTCAAAGGATTTTTTTTTACTGAAATTGGCTTTTTAAGCGTGATAATTTAACGTATACACTGTTGGAAAGAAAGACTGGCTTATTGTGAAATGATGATTTGACCTTATGTGTTTCTTACTGCTCAGACCTGATTTATTTTCATTACTACTGAGTTGGCATACTCACATTACTCCCTACACCTTGTGTGCAGATCCAGGTGCTAGGGCGGAGTGAGCTGTCTATCTGTTCCATAGACTTCTCGGAGATTTGCAAGGTAGATGTACGTGTCCGCAGCGCTGCTTCCTCCTACTTAGTATTATAGATTTTAATTTTTTTTCCAGACTTGTATATTTTATTTAGATTCTCATGACTAGTGACTCCGGGATCTTGGGGTTGTATTTAATATTCGGTGTAGCTTTATCTACTTAAAAATGATTAAACGAAACCTGTATGGATTACCAGTCTAGTAATGATATAAATGAAAGATTCTTTATGTTTTGAGTGTTAATTTGTCTTTCCTAGTTCCACGATAGGCGCCATCACGACTAGCTTAGATTTGGGGTCGTGACAAGTTGGCATCAGAGCCTAGGTTACATAGGATTCACCAGTCATGAGCAGGTTTAGTAGAGTCTTGCGGATCGGTACGGAGACGTATGTACTTATCTTCGAGAGACTGCAGAACCTTTAGGGAAAAAATCTCATATTCTTGAATTCTTGTCGTGCGTATCCACTTATTTGGCCAAAAGTGTAACTCTTGAAATTCCTTTCATGTTTTCGAATGCGCACGTGAGCGCTCGGTATCAGCTGTGCATCGAGGACTTGTGATTTCTATGGGTGAGATGTGAATTTTTAGCAGATCGATAATGGGCCAGTCTGGAGGACTTGAGACCGGATTTTGTCTGTGGCTTGAGTGCTGAGATTTTGTTTGTGTAAGCACGTGCATTTGGGGACTTATATGTCCATTTGTGTCCTTATTGATGGGACTTGTGACTAGATGACTACATGGTGAGTGTGATTTGATGGTTAGATGTGTTCAAGTTGTTTGATTGTGACAAAATGAATTGGCGGGAGATGTAGCAAGAACCATTGAGTATTTGACTTCTGTCTTGAGTTAGAATATGACCTCGAGTTGTGAGTGTATTGAATGGCCTCTCGTGTACCTTAGTTGTGGAGTGACGTGGATTTTCCTGTTGTGTTCTGAGTTCCTGGTGATGTCTTTTGAGCTGACCAATGCCCCAACAACGTTCATATATTTGATTAACGGAGTATTCAGTCGTGTTATAACTCCATTGTTATTGTATTCATTGATGGCATCCTGGTGTACTCACGTAGCCAGGGGTAGCATACTCAGCATTTGAGGATGGCATTATAAAGATTTAGGGAGGAGAAGCTCTATGAAAAGTTCTCCAAGTGTGAATTTTGGCTCAGTTCAGTATCATTCTTGGGACACGTGGTGTCCAGTGAGGGTATCCATGTGGTCGGACGAGTGTGGGGTAGAGCTTCTAGAAGATGAAGATTTCTTTGACCACAACTCCAGTGTTAGTTATGCCATCATATTCAAGTTCTTATACCACGTATCTTGATGCCTCGAGGATAGGCATTGGTTGTGTTTTAATGCAGAAGGGTGTAGTGATAGCGTGATAGTTATGATCTTTGGAAGGGTATAAAGATGATATTAGTTGAGGCTAAACAGGCGGGGTTATCTCCCGCAGGGTGTTCTGAGGTTGTGTGGCCCTTAGGTGGTTTTGTAGCAAGTCCTCTTTATCGGTAATTGATATATGTTGCAATTTGAGTTAGGTCGCTTGTGAGAGTTGGCATTTACTGTTACAATGATGAATGCTAGATTTGCATACAATTTGAGATACTAGACGGTTTGTGTCATATGAGATTATGAAGGATTTAGTGAATCTCATTGCAGTATGGTGGCGGTGATAGCGTATGGGCATTGTGAGTTATTGTTTTACTTGATATTTGGCTTTGAGCCAAGTAGGGGAGTCTGTTAATGACAAGTTGATTGCACGATTATGTGTTGTAGTGGTTTCTGTTCGAGGTATATTGGTGAATCAGTTATGAACTGCAGAGGTGGAGTCTGGGAATGAATCGAGTAATGGAAATTCGTTGATACAGGTTGTAATGTACTCTACGGGTAAATGGACTTTATTAAATGATTGAGTTGTAATTGTAAAAAGTGTAGTGTGTGCAGTGTATGAGTTTTCTTGTTGCTTCAAATGCGTGGATCACTTTCCTAGTATGTGGTTTGCAAACGGGGTTAGGTCGTTCTGTCTGCTTGGTCAGTGTAATTGAAATTGCGTAGAGTGAATGACTCTCGAGAATGGTTCTAACAGATTCAAGGTTATATGTAGCAATTGAGGATCTTCAAGGTGTGAATTGGGCTAGAATCGAGATTTACGTGGAGGGAGTCAAGGCTTGTGGTGTCTTTACATTATCATGGATTATATCTATCAGTATTAGGAAAGTGAAGGTAATGGTTTCAGATTCGCAGGAAGTCTCTTCAGAGTAAGTATTTTGAATGTGTCACCTTTTGGGGATAATTGAGAGAGTATTCAGCGGCTTACGAGCCTTAAATGGTACAGTCCTATGCTTGGGTCTCGTGTGGTGAGTCTAGGATGAGAATTGCGGTATTATGGCAAGGAGAAGTATCATTTCGAAGGTAAGTCAGAAGAAACTTGGATAAGTAGGATAACTTTGTAGTAGGTCGGATCGGCATGGTTAGGGATATGATTAGTTCTTTGGGTGTTTATGAGGCAATGAGTTTTCACAGGTGTTTCTTTGCAATGCTCTTGGGTTTTGGTGACCTGCGTAGCTTGGTTGAGTTAGAAGGATTCAGTCCTGACGGTTGGTGTTGTACAAATGGGATTCAGATAGTTCTTGAGGGTTTCTACTACGGTTAGAGATGTGTATTTTCTACTGGCATGAGAAGCATGTTATGTTTTTTGCTCCTAGATGGGATCAAATGTAAAGTTCTTGTCTAGTTGAGTGCGTAGTTGTTTGTGGATCGGAATGGATCATGGAGTTCTTATACTTATCATAGGATGGCGTGTTGTATGCGGTATGTGGTGTAGAGTTGAGATTTGCATATGTGAGATTCTTAGACAGCATCGGCAGTTTCAGACGACTAGGTAGATGATATCACTATTGGGTGGCTTGATGAGGATATACATTTCAGAAAGGGCAATATGTGGAGTTAAGGGTACTTCATTGGTATTGCGACACTCTCTTGTTGGATCGACTGCTGATATTCAAGGTTGCTTGGTGGCACAGAAGAATTATAGGGGTATCCCTCGTAGAATGATTGAGTATTAGAGGTGTTATATATTCGAGCGGTGGAGATGGGGTCAGATATGGCGATTCGTGCGCTTCATAGACTTCGAGACTGAGAGTTCTCATAAACATGTTATTTTGTGGTAGTGAACTATGAAGATGCGAGCAAAGCTAGTCAGATGATAGTATATGCTAGGATCCAGTCATTGTGAACCTTCGGAGAGTTATCTATCTGTTGTGGGTGACCAGAGTTGATTTGGGGTTATCGGTAAGCCCAGTATGGGTGTGTGTTCTACATCGGGTCGGTATTATTGACTCTGAATTGCTATTATTGAAGGATTTACCATTCGACTGTCATTGAGCTTATTCGTGTTCTGGAGTGACTATGAGTTATCCTTCGGTGTTGCGAGGAGTTGTGATTGTTGGTTATAGGCACATAGGGTGCAGATCTTGTTGGGAGTCATAGCGGGGTTTGAGTAAGGTAAGTAATTGGGTATTGAAGGATTGAGACGTGTTGGTTATGTTCTTTCGAGTTTGTGTGGCATGATATCGTCCGATTTCCCCGTGGTTATTGCAATGCACTTTGATTACTTGATGTCGAATGGCTCATGGTTATTGATTTTGAGCAAGGTGGCTTGAAGTATTTCATGTGAACCAGCGTTTGGATGGGATCACGCATTGTAGCGGAGTTATGCAGAAGTATGCTCCATGGTGTCAAGTTCGTGTGTTCTGATTTTTACGATGTGTGCCAGGATTTTAGCATGATGTTGTGATGGTAATTGTTAATGGAAGGATAGTCCTCTCGTGTGAATCTTCTTTATTTTATGATTTGAGCTCTTGGGATGTTGTTATTGAGTGCACGAGTTGCACAAGTTATGGTTCTGGATGGTTTTGATGCTGATCGGCTTAGAAGCTTTGCAGTATTTCCTGTCGGAGAAGGGGAGTCCCATGACTGGCTTATCGGACGAATGGTTGCTAGTTTCTACGTGTTTCTTTCATCATCGGCACCATATGAAGTGTTAAAGTGAGGCTTTTCTTGATAATAGGTTATTTACCGGTATTGGGTTGTTTTGAGCGGCTATTGTGATTAGGAGTTATCTCTATGAGTGTTTGAGTCATGCGGTATATTATGTGATTACATCTAGGGTTACAGATATGGATTAATGGAGCGTGTTCGGACTTATTCAGTTTACAATTGTGGAATTTTGATCTTGTAAATTATTTCAGAAGTGGAAATTTAGTTCTAAGGTTTATGAGTCAGATTGGATTTCGAGATTTCAATTATGTTGTGCTATTGGACCTATATGGGATAGGGTGACGTGGGATCACCTCGGGTATGTGCATGGTAGGTTACACGACAATTTTGATAGTTTTTGGAATAACTCTGGGCACGTTCGAGGACGAACGTATGTTTATGTGGGGGAGAATGTAACGACCCGGTCGGTCGTTCTGAGAGTTTAGCCCCGTTTCCTCTATTTCTGCTTCATTTTGTGTGGTTCAACTCTTGTGTGTTTTGTTGGGTTGGTTGGCTCGGGTTCGGAGTGGTCGTGGTGAGAAATGAGACACTTAGTCTCTTAAGCTGGCCTTATGGTTAGAAAAGTCAACCGGAAGTTGACTATTTGGTAAACAACCTCAGAATGCGGGTTTTATGGCTCAGATAGTTTCGTTAGGTGATTTGGGACTTAGGAGGTGAATTTGGTATTTTTGCGTTGTTTTTGGTGTTTCGAGGGCTCGACTAAGTTTGAATGGTGTTATGTGAGGTGTTGGTATGTTTGGTTGGGGTCCCGAGGGCCTCGGGTGTGTTTCGGGAGGTTAACGGACCGAATTTGGATGTTGGGAGTTGCAGATGTTTCTGGTATTTCAGGTTTGGTTTTCTCCTATGCGATCGCAGGGGTATGTACGCGATCACATAGGCTTGTTCTAAGGCAACAAGGGTTTTCTTCTATGCGATCGCCAATGTGGTTCCGCGATCGCGTGAGGTCGGGTGAAGTGAGCAGTGCGATCGCGTTTGTGTTTGTGCAAACGCGTAAGGTTAAGGCGCGTGTGAGAAGGGATTTTTAGTTACTCTATGTGAACGCGCTGGGGAGGACGCGATCACGTAGAGGGGAAAATTGCTGAGCTTCGCGAATGCGCTCCTTGTGACGCGACGCGATCACGTAGAGGGGAAAATTGCTGAGCTTCGCGAATGCGCTCCTTGTGACGTGAATGCACTGAGGAAAAATAAAAGTGCTGGGCAATGTGTTTAAAAGGCCATATCCGCGACCTTTAGCCATTTTTCACCATTGTTGGGCGATTTTTGAAGCTTTTGAGAGGGATTAAAGAGGGAATCAAAGGATAACACTTGGAGGTAAGATTTTGACTCCATAACTCGATTCTATGTTGATTTCTAAGTGATTATACCTGAAATTAGTGGGACATAAACCTAAAATTGGGGAAGTTAGGGCATGGGAAACTGGAGACTTTAATTGAGTAATTGAAGGGGAAATTGTGGTCCTATTTTGATGTTCTTGGTATGTATAGACTCGTGGGAGAATAAGGATTCCGGTTTTGTGATTTTTATCAAATTCCGAGATGTGGGCCCGGGGATCGGGTTTGTCCAACTTCGGGATTTGTGCCTAATTGTGGTAATTTTCGAATGGGTTTAGTCTCCCTAGCATATTTTGATGTTATTAATCTGATTTTTGGTAGATTTGGAGCAATTGGGAGTTGATTCGAGAGGCAAGAGCATCGCAGATAAGTGTTCGGGCCGGTTTGAGGTAAGTAATGATTGTAAATCTTGTCCTGAGGGTATGAAACCCTGAACTTTACATTGTATCACTGTTTTGGAGTGGCACACATGCTAGATGACGAGTGTGTGGCGTACACTATTGGGGGATTGTGATTTGGTCCGTCCCGTAGCAACTAATAAGTTGTGTATTTGATTACAAATCACATGATATTTTATGTTTTAAAGGATTATTACAATGTTTTGGGCTGAATGCCGTATTTGGGCCTCGTTTCATGTGTTTAGACCCCTTGGGGGCTTTTTACTGCTATTCCTCACTGTGTTGACTTATGATTTACACTCAGTCATATTATGCTTAACTGATTTCGAACTCAGTCATATTATGCTTAAGTGATTTCGAACTCAGTCTCATTTATACTACTTTGATGCATAAAATGATATTTTTGGGTCTAGTACCCCGTTTTACTGATAGCCCGCGTGGCTTTTGAGAGGTTTCTGACCGAGTGAGGCCGAGAGCCTATGTTGTGATGAGTATATGTGGATCGGGCTTCACATCGCAATAGTGTGTGTGTGTATATATATATATATATATATATATATGGATCGGGCTGCACTCCGCATCGAGATATGTTGGATCGGGCTACACGCCGCAGCAAGATATATGGATCGGGATGCACGCCGCAACAAGATATATGGATTGGGCTGCATGCTGCAGCGATATTGGGTCGTGCTGCACGCCGCAGCAATATAACGCTTGGGTTGTAGGAGCCCCTCCGGAGTCTGTACACCCCAGTGAGCGCAGGTACCTACTGAGTTCGAGTGCCGAGTGACGAGTGATTGGGAGGTATGAGTGGCTGTAAGGTTTCCCGAGAGGCTGATTACGAGTGATTGTAAGGCATGCTGAGGGAATGATTCTGAGTGATGTTATACCCGAGGGGCGGTTTATTTTTCATGTTTTTGCCCGAGTGGCTACTTATGATTCATATCATTTTTACACTAAACTTCCACGACATTTTTCTCGAATTGTTGGAATTTACACTTTTCAAAGGATTTTTACTGAAATTGGCTTTTTAAGCGTGATAATTTAACGTATACACTGTTGGAAAGAAAGGCTGGCTTATTGTGAAATGATGATTTGACTTTATGTGTTTCTTACTGCTCAGACCTGATTTATTTTCATTACTACTGAGTTGGCGTACTCACATTACTCCCTGCACCTTGTGTGTAGATCCAAGTGCTAGGGCAGAGCGAGCTGTCTATCTGTTCCATAGACTTTTCGGAGATTTGCGAGGTAGCTGTACGCGTCCGCAACCCTGCTTCCTCCTACTTAGTATTATAGAGTTTAATTTTTTTCCAAACTTGTATATTTTCTTTAGATGCTCATGACCAGTGACTCCGGGATCTTGGGGTTGTATTTAATATTCGGTGTAGCTTTATCTGCTTAAAAATGATTAAACAAAACCTGTATGGATTACTAGTCTAGTAATGATATAAATGAAAGATTCTTTACGTTTTGAGTGTTAATTTGGCTGGCCTAGTTCCACGATAGGCGCCATCACGACTAGTTTAGATTTGGGGTCGTGACACACAACGACCTGGATAAGTAATATCTTATGTTTAAAGAAAGTTGAGAGGGAACAAAAGGAATTATTCGAGAAATGATCCAGAGTTAGTTACGTTATGAATGCACTTAAGATTCAGAATATTATCCATGCAGTATATATATTGACAATCATATAGCCGTAGAAGACTCCGGTACGAGTTAAAAGAATGAATTGAGCCCAGGTCATAGACAAAGGATTGAATTGCCAAAGAATTGTATCACTGATATTCCATAGCGCCCATGAAAGGCTATAAGTAATAACTGATACCATGAGCCGCAAATCGGAAGAGAGCTTAAGCCTGCATAAAGGTTGATCAAAGGAAAGAGGAAACCAAAGAGTTACATCAACTAAGTAAATCAGGAGTTTGATTATTGAACCCAGAAAATTATGGACATAGTGATTGAGAGCATTGTAGGATCACTCTTAATATCAGAGGTACAAAAGAGATAATACAGTTGCCATATTTTATAATGACTCTACTATAAAGTCAGTTAGAAAAGTACCAGCCTCATAAGAAGTCAATATGAAGCTCTCACCAAATGCACCAGAGGTGCAAGTATTATAGTAGAGCTTCAAGTCGTGAATATGAATTATACCTATGTGGAGGGGAAGTTGTGAACGAGATAGAAGAATGTGAGGTGATATTTTAAGGTAAGTGAGGTAAATGTGAACAACGTACGAGATACCCCAGTGCAGAAGGTTGTGAATAGTCCATACTTCGGATAAAAGTCTAGAAGCGCTGAGATTCAGTATTGATAGCGGCATTGTCAATGGCATATCTTTCAGTCGATGATTTCTAGGTATCGAGAAGTCCAATTAAGAGAGTAAAGAAGAGTTAGAGATGCTGTGATGTCTCGCTTGATGTTCTAGAATAACACACGAAAATCTATGGTGCAAGCAAGTTGAAGGAAGGTTGCAGGTAATATAAATAGATATGTGTAGGTCATAAGTTAAAGATACAAGGTTTTAGGAAGACATGAGTAAGAATAAGGAAAGGCAAGTGAGAAGGTGACGAGAACGGATAAGTCCTCGGAATTAAGCCCATGAAAACAAGAGAGTTAATGGTTTCTCTAAGTTATAGACAACTCAGTATAACCTGAATAAACTCAATGAAGTCTAAGACTAGTAGCATTTAGAAAAAATGGAATGCTTCCCTAGCGTACAATGAGGATGTAATTGTGATAGATAAATTATGACGTCTAGGCCTTCGATTGAGTAATTATTTGAAGAGGACTTCATGAATTGTACGGGATTAAAATACCCACGTAAATGAATCACATTGGGATGCTATAAAATACGCTTATTGAAGTACAATATAGCCGCTAAGTGGATCAGGAAATTCACTTCAAATATTCCTCGATGAAACGTAAGCCCTAGTGGCAAGGTATTACATAAGAAGTTTCAAGTTATTGGTGGTATATTGTAGATAAATATTGAGGTGAATCAACAATGTATGGACAAAAGTCACAAAGTATGAGATGAGAATTAGGTCGTCAGTCTTAAGATGAACAGTAATGAGGAAGCATTAAAATACTTAGATTTATACATATGGGATAAGCAACAAGGGTAAGCTAGAATTTGGTAGCAGACCTCAAAAACAATAAATCGAAGTAAGAGTTATGATATAATATGACCTACCTAGATGCAGTAAAATCATGCAGATAGATAACTGGGTTTATGAAACAAGATATAGCAATATTTGTAAGTTCAACAAAGTACTGTGCAAAGAACTTCAATGTACCTATGGACGCCCATAGGGATATCTTGTCAAGCTCTGTATATGTTCACAAAGTGAGAACTAGAGATTGGCTAAAAGCTGCAGGAAAAAAGGGAAAAAAGTCACTTATGCGCACATACAAGGTCAGAGTCGTACATGCTACATGATAGAAGGTAGCAACAGTTACGAGAATGGAAGGATTCCGACCACAAGTCAGGATGTGAGAAAGAGGCCTAAGGGGGGAATGCATTAGCCTTTAGATTTATTCACAGAGCAGTTGCCTAGATGGCAAGGAGAGTACTAAAGTATTCGAAAGACATAAGTTATGAAAATAATTGCATCAGTCAACAATCGAGGACGAATGTTCCAAAGGGGAAATGATGTTACACCCCATATTTTTGTACGTGAAAGTATGCCATAAGTAAATTGTTATAAGCTCAGGAATGAGATGTTACATCCCGCATTTTCGTACGTTATAGTTTGGTCATAAGTTAATCGACGTAAGTTCGGGAATGAGATTATTTTGGTATTATAAGTATTATGCTATTTCAAACAAGTTGATAAGTAAATTCGTGAAGGTGAGAGGGTAAGCAAATCGAAGAAAATGAGTTTCGTCAAAGTTTCACATTTCGGGATAAAATACGGTCCGAACTATAACATCCGATATTTATGGATTAGTGCCATACAAGGTACCACATGACCATAATAGTAAGGTGTACAAAGTGTGTTAAAAATGAGTAATATTTTAAGTAATTTGAGATAATTTCTAATTATGTGAATAATTGGATAATTATTGCTTAACGGAGAATTAACAAATTAATTAAGGAATTAAGTGAGTACTTGTTGGATAAGGATTAATAATTAGCGTGACAGCATGTGTAATATTCCCATCAAGCCTAATGTGACTAATATGTCATGAGGATAGGTGGAACCTTTAGAGGGCCTCTTGGCTAAGCCATAAAAGGCTTCTTAAAATTCAACAAAAGACTTGTAACGTTATGATCAAAATTCACAAATAGAAATGCTCACCTCCTCCTATTTTCCAAGTAATGATCTCCAGCAATAAAATTTCATCAAAGAAGCTATTTGATAGTAGCGTGAGTTACTTCAACAAGAATTCATACGAGACTTCTTAGCATAATAGCAATGGGATTTTGCGATTCTAGGGGAGTAGGGTACAATCTTTCTCATGAATATCAAACGAATATTTCCCTACTTCAGTCCGCCGTTACATGTTTTTACAATTAATGTGTCTTGCGAGGATTGTCAAGAGAATTGGCTCAAGTATGTTAAGGCTATCCCTTCTTTCCTTTTGGCATGATCCATACGATACAAACGAAACGAGCAAATGCACAACTTCCATAAATGACTTTATTCATAGAAATGCTAGAGATGCTTATGTTCTTGATTCCCCATGTGTCCTATTATTCTATCACCTGTTCATGGGTCTCAGAACATGTGTAAGTTGATAAATTTTATTTAAGTATATTAATAAAAGGCATAATGGTCTTATGACATTCTGAAAGATTTTATTGATGCACTTCTCATGCATTGCATTCATTTACATGTGCATTGACCCATGAACAGATGGTATTATATACGCGTATATATGTATATATATGTATATGAGATATGAAAAAAAGGTTACGACGTTATATACGCAGCACCACCTGATTAGCTGGTATACGTTGATTATTTTATCCACAGTGTTCGAGATGATATGATGGGATGCCCTCAGAGGCTTGATGATGTTATGAACATATGTACCTATGCACGACATGACATTCATACGCATATGCATGAAACTATAAGTATTACATGATTTACATAGTTATCCAGACTTACATGTAGAGTCCTTTACTCCATGTTTCTCTAATGTCTATTGTCTATTATTTACTGATTTTCATTCCTTACATACTCGGTACATTATTTGTACTAACGTCCCTTTTGCATGGGGATGATGCGTTTCATGCCCGCAGGTCCCGATAGACAGGTCGAGAGTCCTCCAAGTAGGCTATCAGCTCAGTGGAAGATGTTGGTGCGCGCCATTTGCTCCGGAGTTGCTTGTTTGGTCAGTATGATTTAGACGTGTATTGTTTGGTAGGCGGTTCCCTATTCTGAACTTTATGATAAGTATGTACTCCTAGAGTCTTGTAGACAGATGTCATGTATACAAATACTTGTATGACCTTGTTGGCCTACATGTTAAGTATATAATGGATCACATTGGCCTTATAGGCCCGTATATCACAGGTATGAGTTTCTATATTAGGTTGGGTCGTTCTATGCCGAGTATTCCCTTATGTTTACTATGATTATCTCATGACACCCCTTCTGGCCCACTTACCTATGATGATGTAATGAGAAAGATACATTACATTGGTACTCGTGTGTGTAAGGTACCGGGTGCCCATCGCGACCCATCAGTCTGGGTCATGACATGTCTCTTGCCTAATTGTGGGTGCTACGTACGTACGATGTGATGAGAGTCCATACGTAACTAAAATGCATGTTATGTCTGGATAGACATAGGGCTTTACCATGCAATACTTGCATTATTTGAACTCAACTTGTTAGTTTAATACTTGTATTAATAAGTAATTTTTTATTAAAGATTATGTTAGACCGAGCTTCATTACTTAGAAATTTAGCAGAATGATTAATTATTGATAGAAAATTTACAGTTTCCTTATGGGCTTGCCTTGAGTGGTAAACACAAAATTCATAGTACGAAGAGTTTCCCTTTTCCTGTGGATCGGGCCGAATGCCTCAACAATATTTATACATAAGGTGATGCAACCATGGATCAGGCCGCATGACCTCGATAGTGTATCTACACGATTGTTATGGACCGGACCGTACGACCTCGCATAACGCGTTCGTGTTGGTGCTAGGAGCCCCATTATACTCGATGTATCCTCCATGACTTGAGAAATTGTAATTACGTGTTGGCATTTACTTGTTGAGATTAACATGTGATATTTGGGTACTTTTTTATTTTTTATTTTATTAAAGTATCATTTAATTAATGTCTCTTTTTCCATTAGTGCTGTTGTATTTCATGCCTACTTATAATGATTCTTGCACTTATGAATATTGGCCACTAGTAAGTGTTGATGTCGACCCCTCGTCATTACTTCTTTGAGGTTAGACTAGATATTTACTGGGTACACGTTGTTCACGTACTCACGCTACACTTGTACACAAATTGTGCAGGTTCTGAGGCAAGTATATCCGGTGTTCATCCAGCCGTGCATCCGCATTACCCGGAGGCCTAGTGGTGAGCTGCTTCTCATGATCCGTTATGCAGCACCCGTAGCCTCTTATTATATTTACTATTTCTGTCTATTTTGTTTCGGGCAACATTTTTAGGAAGTTTTGTATATTCTACTAGATGCGCGTGCACCTGTGACATCGAGTTTTGGGAAGTTCTAGTGGATAACCATAATTGTTTTTATTAATTATTAAATTCACTACTTACTCTCATGTTTAGTTTATGTTTTACATTACTACGATCACCTATTATTTGCTTTGTTATTAAATAAAATCAATGACCTTAAAAATATTATGAACATTAAGTGAATAGTACATCGTTAGTTTGTCTAGCATTGATTGGACGCCATCACGACCTATATTGGGAATCGGATCGTGACACTATCCAAATACATACTTTAAGAAAAACTTTGAGAAAAAGTATCTTAATGCCCAAGCTTATATGGGACAAAAAACTTTTTCCAAATCGCTTTTCGACAATATTTGGTTGAAGTTTAAAAGAAAATATTAAAGTTGAAATTGTAGAAAAATCAATGTTTGTTATTTTACAATTTGGTTCATTATTTCAACTTCAACTTAAAATAGAGACTTTGAATTTTACAAACTGGTTTGATGAGTATTTTAAGTGAGGTACTAATTTTCATTCACAATACCTCAACTTCTTTGTCTGCTCAAAATATTCTTTTTCACACCCCATGATCACCCTTTCTTTTCTCTCTTTAATTTTGGCATTTGGATGTATTGGCAAATGCCTAAATTATTACTTTGAAAAACTTGTTGCTGTTTCAATTTCCATGTCTTCTAGTAATTCTAGAAGAGTTAGGCAAACAGCAGAGATCGCTGACTACGTACTGGACAGACTAAGAGTTAAAAGGAAGTTATGGCATAATTTTCTCCTTGAGTTCAACTAAATTAACAATTTGTTGAAATAAGTTAGTCACATCATTCTTTCTAGAAAATAAGAATTATGTGTGTTTGTCTAGAGACAAACTTAGCTACTTTCTCACTTTAATAATTCCATAAGGTTGAATATTTCAGAGAAAAAAAACTAAGAAAAGAAAAGAGATTGGCCACAAACACTGCATAGAAATTTTGCAATTACACATCGTTGACAAAATAGAAGATTATCTAATTGAACTTTTATATCTTATGCCTTTCTATATTAATTAGTAACACCCTTTTTGTGGGAAACGGACAAATCTATGAGTTAAATACATTCGAAATGTTAATTAAATTTGCAAAGAATTGAATATAGGGACAAACAGATATACGGTATGGGCTAAAAATGGTCATAATTATACGTGAGCTCAATCAATATTAAAGAAGCCTTGCCTCCACGTGTCATCATTCTGATGTTAACGGAGGATGAAGGTGAGGCCGAGGACGCAACAGAGGTCGAGGACGAGCACGAGCACTTCCTTTAGCAGAGTAGTAATGGCTAATTTTTAAACTATGATTTAAATAGAATATTCCAGTGAATATTTCTCGGATATGTATTATTAGGGGTTTTGTAGCCCATGTACCCTTACAAAAAGATATATATATATATATATATATATATATATATATATATATATATATATATATATATATATATAGCTATAAGGGGAATTTGACACTCATGAAAAATAACACAACGATATTCATAGGAGATTCTTGCACTATCATACACATACAAAATTGATATTTTCTTCATATGTTTCTCTAACTTTTCTCCCACGATCCAATGAGAATTCGAATATTCAAAAGCTTATCAATAATTTATCGTTGTCAGAAAGAATATCAAAGAATCTCACCCTTTTTGGGTGACTCACATGCTTTTATTTACATAAAAGCCATTTATTTCTATTTATTGTTATTTAATGCTATCTCCATTATTTTGGATCGTTGAATATAGCATTCTTGTCGTCATTTATTGCTATTAAATTAATATCTGTGATATGTCGCTATAGAATCGGTCAATATATCTTTTGGATATTAATATTGGCTAAGATTAACTCTATTTTATTAGAAAACCTAATTATTTAAACCTAGATCTAAATTTTGGGTCAAATGGTTTGGCGCCGTCTGGGGGAATTTTCTCAGCCAATCCTTTAATTTTCATTAGATCTACAACTCATGTGACTTGTTAATCTTACAAACCACAAAGTTTATCTCTCCTCTTTGTGCATACAAAATTTCCATGGCAGGTAACCAAGCAAATGGAATGAAGGCAACAAATAATGTTTCTCTCAACCTCATGAATGCTATCAACGAAAGTTATGACACCCATGATGAGGGGATAAAGCCCACGACCTCTCCCAGACGAGAAAGGTCACCTCCACCTTTCTGCAGCACAAAAAACAAAACGGGAAAGGGGCCTCCATCTCCGCGGGAGAGGGGGCGCCACCCGCTATGTAAAAGCTCCTCAAAGCATGGCTAACTAATACTCTAGTCAGCGTGCTCTGTAAACAAGCTTCATGCACGAGCACAGAGACCACGAGAGTCCATGCAGCATAACGCGAGGACGAATAGGATGACCAACCAGACCCTTCGACTTCAGGTAAAACTTAGAATATTACTTACAATGCAGGTGACAGTGTCCTTGCCGTTGTGCTAAAAAGAATGGAGGAAATGGAAAACGAAAACAAGGCGCTCAGAGACCAAATGAAAGAGAACCAAGAACGGGTAGACAATATACCCGGCGCTCCCAAATTGCATCCAAAAAGAGACACCGGTAGGTTCGTAGAATACCCGTATAGCAAGGAAGCGACACCCCATTCTATACCAAAGACCTTCAAGATGCCCCCATATCTCTGAATCTACGATGGGACAACCGACCCCGAAGATCATGTGATTCACTATGTTACCGCAATGAAAGGCAAGGACCTCACCAAAGAACACTGTCTTCCACCTTGTTGAAATTTTTTGGCGAAACCCTCACTAGAGGTGCATTGGCATGGTACTCACAGTTACCAGCCCACTCCATAAAAATGTTCGAAGAGATGGCCGATAAGTTCGTGATGGCACATGTCGGGGACAAGAAAGCTGAAACAAGAGTAAACGACATCTTCACCATTAAGCAATCGCCAGAAGAGGGACTTCCTCGCCCGGTTCAACATGGTGAGGATTGACTTACCAAACGATTTACGAAGGAATGGCTGTCGCGGCCTTCCAAAATGGGTTAAGCAGAGAGGATTAGAGGGCGACTAGAAAGCTGTTGAGTCGGTTAATGAAGTACCGACCGACCACATCAGACGAAATCCATAATGCCTACTGTTCCGAGGTCAGAGCAGACGACGACGACCTCAATGAACCAACTCGATAACTCACTATAGTACAATCCGATCCCAGGAAAGAACGCATGGATAATATGAGGAAAGACCACCCAGTATCACGGCCAAGTAGGGAATGACACCATCCCTACGTCGGTACACTCGTTCCCTCCTTTTGTTATGAAGATGGCCCGTCTAGGATGAGATCAAGAACTCATAGGAATGATATAGGTATGCCTTTGTTATCTGCTCACAATTTTTGTGTCTCGCCTACAGAGGTGGTTTACGCTCTTGAAAAGCCCGCAATGAAGGTAACATGGCCACCTAAGATAATGTCCGACTAAAGCACCGGGAAATCTGACGCCCTCTGCGAGTTCCACCAAGAACGTGGACACAAAATAGAAGACTGCATCGCCTTAAGACTAGAGGTAGCAAACTTACTACAGCAAGGGCACCTCAGAGAACTACTCAGCGACAAGGGCAAGATCACCTTAGCAAGGGGTCGAGAACGTCCAGGCCCGCCAAAGTCCCCTTCACCAGCTCGTACCATCAATATAATTATTGGTGGCAGCGTTGACGCCTTTATCAACGACATCAAGTTCACCGCCACTCACAAGCTCATAAGATCGATCACCCACGAATGGTATGGCAGACTTGAAGAGGGTATCATCTTGGATGAGTCAGATACCGACAATTTGAATTTCCCACACAATGATGCACTTGTCATTACTTGACTAATTTTAGATACTGATGTTAGAAGGATTATGGTAGATGATGGAAATGGAGCGTGCATCATCCATCCCCAAGTCCTCGCAAGAATAAGACTCGAGGATAAGATAGTGCCACGTTGCATCACACTGACTAGTTTTAACAATGCAGTTGAACGGACTTCGGGGGAAATTACACTCCATGTTCTCGCCATTAGAGTAACTCTAGAGACAACATTCCATATCATGGAGTAGGACATCGCATACAATGCGATTATGGGGCGACCATAGATACTCCCCATGAGAGCCTTCCCCTCCAGCATGTACCAAGTGATCAAATTCCCAACACCTTGGGGAATATTCAGGGTACGAGGGGAACAACTCACATCCTGTGAGTGATACCAAATCACCATGGACAACACGACAACCCAAAAAAAGAAAGATAAGGAAAAAGAAGCATACCAATCAGCAAGGTTGAGGTCGTCAAGGTGAATCCAAGGAAGTCATTACGGACCCCCAAATGGTCGAAGCCGCAAAATCAACCACAAAAGACCTCGACCCCGTCCAACTGGATCATAGCGACCTTAGTAAAAAGGCCTACATCAGCTGCAAACTCTGGGAACCAAGTAAATATAGTCAATTCTTAATAACTAATGTAGATTTGTTTGCCTTTAGTCATGCAAGTATGTCAGGCATCCCCAAAGAGATCGTCACACACAAAACATCGACCCCATCTACCCCGCGGTAAGGCAGGTCCAATTAAAGTTCAACCCCACTATCAATGAGGCCGTCCACGAGGAAGTAGAAAAGTTGTTGGCAAACGATTCTATTAGGGAATCGAAGTACCCCAAACAGATTGCCAATATAGTGATGGTTAAAAATAAAAAATGGGAAATGGAGGATGAGTGTGGACTTCACATACTTGAACAAAGAATGCCCGAATGTTTCATTCTCATTGCCACGTATCGACTAACTCAGGTTACAACCAAATACTCACGGAGGAAGAAGACCAAGAGAAAACTACGTTCATCACCCATAGGGAAACATATTGTTATAGGGTCATGTCATTTGGAATGAGCAACACAGGGGCTACCTATCAAAGGTTGGTCACAAAAATGTGCAAAGCTCAACTCGAAAAAACCATGGAGGTATATATCAATGACATGGTGGTAAAATATGTGAAGGTAGAGGATCATATCGAGCACCTAAAGGAAGCTTTCGATATACTAAGACTGTACGGAATGAAACTAAACCCTGAGAAGTGCGCATGTGGCGTAGCCTCGAGAACATTTGTGGGCTTCTTAGTATCACAACGACGAATTGAGGTCAACCCAGATCAAATTAAGATATTTATGGGATACCTGAGCAATTGACTACTAAGAAGCAAGTCCAAAGAATGACCGGTCGAATTGTCGCCCTATCTAGATTCATCTCGCGGTCGTCCGATAGATGTCATAGTTTTTTTGGCGTACTAAAAGGATAACGAGCTCAAGTGGACACTCTAGTCCGTACAAGCACTACGAGAACTGAAGGCGTACTTGTCATCACCACCCTTGCTCTCGACGCTTGAGCCCGGGGAGCACCTCTTCGTCTACCTAGCCGTCTCCGAAGTAGCGGTAAGTGTGGTCCTGGTTCGAGAAACAAAAGATACACTGTCTCCTATTTAATATATCAGTAAAACATTGTCGATGCCGAGACGAGGTACCCACACCTTGAGAAATTGGCTCTGGACCTGCTCGTAGCTTCGCGAAAGCTTAGACCCTATTTTCAGTGCCATCCTATCACGATTTTCACCACTTTTCCTTTAAGAAGCATTTTACAAAATCCGAGTTGTCAGGGAGCTGGACAAATGGGCCATCAAACTAAGTGAGCATGACATCACATATTAGCCTCGAACAACAATAAGGTCACAAATGCTCGCTAACTTCGTCACAGACTTAAGCGCAAAAGTAATGCCCGAGGGCAAGAAGGAAGCCGCTTAAGCTTCTCTTAAAAAACAGGACCTCTGGGTCCTATCCACCGATGGCTCATACAATGCTTCCGGGTCCGGACTGAGACTCGTACTCAATATTCCTACGAACGAATTAATTCTCCAGTCCATAAGGATCCCATGTATGACTAATAGCGAGGCCGGGTATGAGGCTGTAATTGCTCCAAACCTTGTTTGTTACTAAGCTAGGTAACCCCAAATCGACAACGAATATGTCCTTTAGACGTTTTCTTTACAAAGACGGTAAAGGGCAGGTTTAGAGGGCCCATACTACCTACCTAACCCTTCGCCCATCAAAGAAAAAAGAGAAGGAAAACAAAACAACCAAATGGAAACAATGACTAACTATGTAGGAAAGAGATCACCGGAGTATAACACAAGGTATCAAGCCAAATTTTGACTTATATGACACTTAGGCTTAACTCATCAAACAACTGCGCCAAAAGTGGTTTGGCTCTTATATATCCGTAGTTGGGTCAGGGTTAAGACTAGCACTTAAATGTGGGGAGAAGTGGCTGAAACTCCATGGTGATTCTCGACTCGTACTCATCCAAGTTATAGGGACTTTCCAAATCAAAGAGCAAAGGTTGCAGAAATATCAAACCGAGATCTGCAAATTGCTACCCAATTTTGACGTTCCAGCTTGACCAAATCCCACGAACTCAAAACCTCGAAGCAGACGACCTTGCTAAATTGGTCGCCGCCACCAAACGCTTAACGGTCGGGGACAAGAGCGTAGTCCATCTCCTCAAATCGTCATTAGACCAAATCTAGGTAAAATCAGTATTATTAACTTGGGACTAGCGCAATTGTATTATTACGTATTTGCAGGACGACATCCTCCCAAAAGACAAAAAGAAGCTAAAATGCTAAGAATGCAAGCCGCTAGATACAACCTCCTTCATAACGACTTATACAAAAGAACGTACGGTGGTCCCTTGGCAAAATGCTTAGGCCCAAACCAAACCTAAGACGTTCTCGAGGAAGTCCATGAAGGTCATTGCGGCGCTTATTCTGGTGATAGAGCACTCACCAGTTTCCTCATACATGCCAGGTATTATTGGCCCACCGTGAAGAAAGATGCCTCCCGATTTGTGAAGAAGTGTGAACAGTGTTAGAAGTACGCCCCTATAATCCACCATGCAGGAAAACACCTCCATTCAGTCACCTATCCATGGCTATTTATTAAGTGAGGGGATGGACATCGTGGGTCCACTTCCGCTGGGACGAGGTAATGCAAGATTTCTTTTAGTTTTAACTGACTATTTCTCTAAGTGGGTGGAAGCAGTGGCGTTCTCCCAAGTTCGTGAGCAAGAAGTAATCACTTTCATATGGAAAAATATCATCTTCCATTTCAGCCCAGCTAAAGAAATAAGTTGTGACAACGGCCCCAATTTACGGGAAGAAGAACCATCGAGTTTTTCAAAAAATGGCATATTAAAAGAATACTTTCAACTCCTTACCACCCAACTGGCAACGGACAAGCAGAATCCTCCAATAATTCAATTCAATACTAAACATCATGAAGAAGAAACTTGAAGAGGCAAAGGGACTATGGCCAAAAATACTTTATAGGCACACACAATTACCCCGAAGACGAGCGCAAGAGAGACACCTTACTCCCTAGTCTATGGAACAGAAGCTTTTATACCAGTGCAGTCGAAGAACCCAATCTAAGGTACTCCCATGAAAGCGACACCTACAATGACGAGAATAGGAGACAAGATCTCGACGAGTTCGAAGAGAAACGAGACATGGCATACGTAAGGATGGTCGCTCAAAAACAACAAGCAGAATGCTACTACAACAAAAGACAAAGGTTCGATTTCTCAAGATCGGAGACTATGTACACAAAGCAAAAATCCAAGCAAACAGGGACCCACTAGAAGGCAAGTTAGGAACAAACTACCGCACAAAATTATAGGCAAAGCAGATAAGGGCTCGTTCCAATTGGAAACTATGGAAGGGAAGCTCCTACCAAACAATTGGAATATCAGCCCTCTCAAGTACTTCAACTTCTAAAAATAAGAAATGCCCCGTAAGTCGTACTTTTTTTTTCCTCACTTGAGTTTTTTCCAAATAGGGATTTCTCAAGGAGGATTTGAACGAGTAGACAGACGGGAAACCTCAAGTTGGAATATACGAGAGGACTTATTATTTCATTGTCCGAATCCTTAAGAATATCCAAGTCGAACAATGAAGGTACTAGATATACTAGGACGCCAGCCAACACCCGAAACTTGTAATTTTCTCCAAAAATCGCCTAAAGGTGAAAATAATGTAATTGAAACAACAACGTTGAAATAATAAAGATGCACATATGTGAAAACTACTCTCCAAAATGGCACGTTCCACCATCTCGAACAACACCTATCGTTCCGTGGCCTCGACTTAACTTAAAGGTACGTTCGACCAGCTTGAACAACACCTATCTCCCTTGGCCTCAACTTAACTTAAAGGTACGTTCGACCAGCTCGAACAACACCTATCAGCCCCTGTCCTCGACTTAACTTTAAAGTATGTTCGACCAGCTCGAACAATACCTACCGGTACCTGGCCTCTACTTAACTTAAAGGTACGTTCGACCAACTTGAAAAACACTTATCGGCCCATAGCCTCAACTTAACTTAAAGGTACGTTTGACCAGCTCGAACAACACCTATCGACCCTCGGCCACAATTCAACTTAAAGGTGCATTTGATTAGATCGAAAAACACCTATCGACCCTTGGCCACATCTCAATTAAGAGACAAATTCGACTTGTTTGAACAAGGGCCGATACGGCCCACGTCTATTCGGCCCAAAGGCTACGACCACCAAGAGGACAACAAAAAAGGAATAAAGAAGCAAAATGTGCAAGTACAGAAGCAAAATATGCAAGTACAGAAGTAAAACATGCAAGTATAGAAACAAAAATGCAGAAATGGAAAGGTGCGTGTAAAAAAGTCAACTTTAATATTCAGATGAAGAGTTTTTACAAGAGCGCTCGAAGACGCCAACAAAATATACAAGAATTCAAAACAAAGACTAGTGACCATCACCATCTGACGCCCTCCATCCTCGCCTTGATCGTAAGGTGAGTCATACCAAGCACTATCCGCAAGCCAGCCTACACCCTCTTCCTCATCCTCCTCGAAACCAGGCTGAGGTGTAGAAACATCATAGTCACAAGCGAGACGAGCCTCACGCTCTTTAACTCTAGCATCCTCAAGGGCCATCGCAGAAATAAAGCCCGCCGTATTCAAATCGCGAATCACATCTAGTCGGGATTCAACGTGGATCCACTCCTCGTATGAATCTTGAGGAATACTAGGATACTCAGAAGCATTAAACGCAGAGGGCCGCACAAGAGCAGCAACTCGATCATGCAACTCAGAGTTTTCCTTATCCGAATCTCTAATCCTCTCCTCAAGCCGGTTCTTTAGCCCTGGTTTACAAAGCATTATCTTGCTCAGAATGGAGAGTCCTGTTCAGCAGCTCGAGAATGACAACCTTTCTCTAAGCATCCAATCGGGACTCCTCCTTCTGCTTAAACATCTATTGTTTCTCAGCAACCTCCCCCTGGAGAGCGTCCACTTGAAACTAACACCCGTCTAATTGGCCTTGCATTTGGTCCACTTGATTCTGGTGGTCGTTGCACTGGGCTTCCACGCCCTTACTCAGCTCAGGCTCCTCCTTTTTTTAAGAGCCCCCTAGAGAATGCTGAGCCTATCCATGGTCGCCATCAGCTCCTCGTCTTTCTTCTTCAGCTCTTCTTTTCCCCCCTTGTGAAGTCACCTCCAAGTTTTACGGCATTTCCCACGGTACTCCTCGTACTTTCCCTTTAACTTCACATAAATGTCTTTTTGCCTTTTCTCCCTACGAGCACTCTCTATTTCCAGAATAACAGTGTACAAATCAACGGAAGGAAAAAGTTATTATTTGGAAACAAGGGACGAAGGAAAAAGAATGAAAGACAACCACACTTACCCGGAGAGTGAGGCCAACAATGTTGTTCGATAAAGTAATATCAGTCAACTTCTTGAGAGTCTCACACTAAACCTCGGAGCAAAGAGGACCGAGAACGAGAACCAGAAGAATAAGATTACCTGTCGAGGGGAGGGCCGATTTGAACTTATGAAAGAAGGTCAGCCAGTCATGAATTCCCACAGTATAGGAGAAAACCTGCTTAACCCAATGGGCGAACAAAAGAGGAGGACGAGTAGTGGCTGCAACAGAAGAAGAATTATTTGATCAACTTGAAATGAGCAAAAGTATTTGAAAGGGTAAAAGCTAAAAATAAGAACTCTTAGGTGTATGGTTTCAGGCCTCAGGAAAGCCATCAAAAATTAGCTGCAACAACCCCAGTCTTGACAAAGAAGTAGTCGATCCAGAACTAACGACTACCTTTATCATCCATCTTCACCACCAAACACTTGGCCCCACAATGTCGAAGGTTCAGCATCGTCCCTCTATAGAAGCTGGGCGCGAATAAATGCACAAAGTGCCGCACCGTAACCTCGACCCCTGCAAGCTCGGCGAATTTGTATAACATCTTGATGACCTTGTAAATATAGGGACGTGCTGAGAAGGGGAAACGCCGTAATGGAGGCAAAATGCCTCCACCAGCAGGAGGAGAGGGAATGAGTAGCCAATGGTGAACGGGTAGGCATAAAGAGCACAATACCCAGAACGATGAATGTCCACTTCGTCCTCACCAGCGGAAATTAATTCCACGTGGCTGGGAAGGACAAACTTGGCTTTGAATTCGGCCAAGTGCCTAGACGCCATCGATGATTGAAATTTTTCGGTCATCACATTCAGCGATCGCTGAAAATCAGATATAGCATCGGGATTAGGAGGGATGATCTCCTCCACTGAAGGAAGAGTTGCATCCTCAGCGGCGGTGACGACACCTTCCCCATGAGTAGAGAACACAACAGCCAAACGAATAGCATGGCCCTCTTTCATCAATTAGAAGGAAGATTAGACATGGTTATGAGGTTTATAAGAAGATGAGAGTATGAAAGAAGGTTAAGGTTCAGAAGACAAAGAAGACTCAAGAAAAAGAACAGAATTTATGTAGAGAAAAGATGGTATGAAAGGAAGTAAAGTTTGAATAATGAGGAAACAATCCCTATTCATAGAGATTAAGGCACCGAATCCAAAGCAATTCATCATAACTGGCACTAGAATCGAAACAACAAATCCAATCAAAGGTCACGCGTGAATCGACGCAATGCGTCGGGAACTGACATCATCATGACGCATGCCGTCTCTTCTTTTCTTGGACTAGATGGTTCCAACAAATCACCTGGGAAATTTAGTGGTTTAAATATGCGGTCCATAAAGAGCCACATCGCCTGTTTGTCACAACAAGCACGACCGCTGTTATCCGCTCACGGAACTCGTTTACGAAGATGACCTCAACAAGCGGAGGGACTAACTGTATGGGCCAAAAATTGTCATAATTATATGTGAGCTTAATCAATATTAAGGAATCCTTCGAAGGTCACCATGTGTCATCAATCTGATGTAAACAAAAGATGAAGGCGAGGTCGAGGACCCAACGGAGGTCCAGGACGAGGATCAGTGCTCCCTTTAGCCGAGTAGAACATGTAGTTTTAGAAATATGACTTAAAGAGAATATTCTATTGAAATTTCCTCGGATCTGCGGGGTTTTGTGGCTCATGTGCCCTTATTAATAGAATATGTAGCTATATGAGGGATTGGCCACTCATTGTAAAAAATAACATTGATATTCTCAGAAGATTCTTGCTCTATCATACACATACAAAATACACCTTTTTCTTCAGATCTTTATCTAACTTTTCTCTCACGAAGGAGAATCCAAATATTCGAAGGCGTATCAATCATTTATCGTTGTTAGAAAGAATATCAAAGAATCTCAGCTTTTTCGGGTGATTATATGCTTTTGTTTACATAAATGCCATTCATTGCTATTCATTGTTATTTAATGCTACCTCCTTCATTTTTGGACCATTGAATATAACATTATTGTCGTCATTTATTGATACTCAAATAATGTCCGTGATATCTCGCTATAAAATCGGTTAATATATCTTTTAAATATTAATATTCGCTAAGATTAACTCTATTTTATTAGATAATCTAATTATTCAAACCTATATCTAAATTTTGGATCCAGCATATGCCATGGTTTTGAAGGAAGTTTGTTAATTTGATTAGAATCTAAAACTTTAGGATCTTACCTTCCACCAATTGCTGAATTGACTTTAGACTTACCAAATTTAAGTGGCTTTTGGATTTGGTTACGTTTTTTCATATTTTAATAGATAGGCTTATTTTCTTTTATCTTGACTTTCACAACATTATTTCATATTTTTACTTACAAAGGAAGTACCATGTTCCAACTAAGTGATACATCTTTTACTTATAAAAGTACTCCCTTTGTCCCAATTATGTGATACAACTTATATATATATATATATATGGGGAGTTAAAAGTGTTTTTCTTTACCATGTTTTTGCATATATTTTAACTTTATATTTTACGTGAGTAAATTAAAAAGGCCTTCGATCATTACAATGATGAAACAATATAACAGACTGTCATTCTTACTTGCATGTCAAACCTAAAGTAAAAGCTAGTAGTAGTAAACAAATGTCGACCGATAAAAAGATAAAGACGAACGAGGAAAAAAGGAAGGAAGATGCTTCAAGTGTTACCTCACAGGCGCACACCATTTCGTCAATTTTTCTATTACTTGTGTATAAATAAAATCATTAAGCATAATATAAAAGATGACACCGTTAGTTACTATTGTTTACGCGTGAAATCGGGGTTAGCGCACACCCCGATTTTCCGGTGAATCAAACGAAGTAAGAGTATGAGTATATGAGATCGAAATAGAAGATGAGAACATTTTGTATCAAGGCTCGAACGAGGTACTCGCCACCGGGCCCGATAAGGCAACACTCCCCAACCCAGAACGAGCTCCAAAACCTCAGAAAATGCGACAAACGGTTGCACACGACTAACAGAGGGCAGTGATATCCGCAACTATCCGTATATCACGGTGCGGATCTTGCCCGATGTCGGTAGCAGAGCAGTAATTAACGAGAAAAGGGGATTCTTTTACCTTTTTTAGAATTGTACTAGGGGTGAAACTCTCCTGCTATATAAATGGGAAGCTTTTTACTCAACATGACATATTGTAACATGAAAACCAAGGCAATTCAAGTTTCTTTTTCTGCTTTCCAGCTGTTGCAAAGTTCTTATTTTCTTGTTATTCTTTATACGCAATTTGTTTCGAATTGAGGGCCCGGATAAGGGCAAAACTACTTTTCAGCTTAAATCCAAGCCCGACATTAATGTCACAATTTGTTTGATTATTTCTTTTGTCTTTAACTCGTTTGTCTAACATTCTTGATTTTTAGTATTGAATCAATCCATATATCCTTAAAATCGCGTATAAGTTCAATTTTTATCCGTTTTAAGGGTATACAGTTTGGCGCCCACTGTGGGGCTAAAAATAATAGTGGTGGTTTGATACAAATCTCCATAACACACTCTATTTTACACTTGTTCTTTAAGATCCCAACGAAGTCCCAGTCGCAGACCCAATCAATGCTAACTCGCTGGTGGCCATCGACGCCAACCTGCCAACCGATCCCGAGAACAACATTCTCGGAGGATACCAAAGGCGAAGGTGATGGGGTTAGCCTACAATTAATCTTTGAAATGTTGCAGGCTCAATAGGTGACGATAGCGCAACTGCGAAATCAAAGTTGGCTCCCAGCAGAGTTGAGCCTGAACCATCCTCGGAAAACACCCGAAGAAATGAGCAGATCACTGTAAGACCGGGTGAAGCTGAGTCCGGGGTTAGTCCCGAAGTAATGAAAATGCTTGAAGCATTAACGAAGCGGGTGGAATCAGGTGAAAAAATATTGAGGCAAACGACAAGAAGGTGAAGACATATAATTCCAGGATCAATCAAATCTCGGGAGCACCCCCGATACTAAAAGGGCCATATTCCAAGAAATTTACCCAAAAGCCTTTCCCTCCGAACGGATAACCAAAGCCAACCACCTAGAGCTTTCGTATTCCCAATATTCCATAATATAATGGAACCACGAATCCGAATTAGCATGTGACCTCCTACACATGCGCCATCAAATGTAACGACTTGGAAGACAATGAAATCAAGTCGGTGTTACTAAAGAAGTTCGGGGAAACTTTGTCAAAAGGAGAAATGATATGGTCCCATAACTTACCCTTAAATTCCATTGACTCATTCGCTATGCTCGTAGATGTTTTTGTGAAGGCTCATGCCAGAGCCATCAAGGTCGAGACCAGAAAATCGGACCTTTTCAAGGTTAAGCAAAGAGACAACGAGATGCTCAGGGATTGCATGTCATGGTGTCAAATAGAACAGATGGACTTGCCTCCGGTTGCGGATGATTGGGCCGTTCAGGAATTCACTCAAGGACTTAACCCCCGAAGCTTCTTGGCTTTGCAGCAGCTAAAACAATATTTGGTAGAGTACCCGGTTGTAACTTGGGCCGACGCCCACAACAGGTACCAGTAAAGAATTAGAGTCGAGGATGGTCAACTCGGAGCCCTTTCTAGGCTCGTTTATCCCATCAAAACCGACAACAAGTCTATGAGAGTCGTCTATCATGAATCAAGGCCATTCCGAGATCAGTATCAACCATACAACATAGACCAAAGGGGAAACGAGTCCGGGCGCAACCCCACAAGGAGCAAAAAGAGAAGCGACCGAGGGCTCAATAGCCAAGGTCTGATGAGCAAAATTAGTTTTGACAGGCCGCTCGAGGTAAGGGAAGCACCAAGATTATCAGAGTATAACTTCAATGTCGATGCAGACAACATCATATCAGCCATTTGGAACACAAAGGAAACCAAGTGCCTCGGCCATTGCAGTCCGACCCTACCCAGAAAGATTCTAACCTGATGCATAAGTATCATGGCACTCATAGACACATGATCGAGTACTACCGACAATTGAAAGAAGAAGTTTTCTGGTTGTTTAATAACGAGCACCTTTGAGAATATTTGAGTGATCGAGCCAAAAACCAGTTCAGGAATAGGGTCTCCAACAAATAGACCAAACAAGAAGAACCCTGGCACGTCATCTACATGATCATTGAGGGGTCGATGTCCCCTAAGGACCAATGATAAAGCACACTAAAGTATCTATCACAAGGGAAAAGCGCAACCGAGATTACATCCCAAAGGAAACCATTTCATTCAGCGATGAGGATGCCGAGGGCATCGTACAACCTCATAATGATGCACTTGTAATATTCGTACTAATAAATAAATATAGAGTTAAATGTGTGTGTTTATTGATCCAGGTAGCTCGACCAATATCATCAGATCAAGGGTCTTAGAGCATGTAATGTCCCTCATTTTTCGTTCTGATACCTCGAAAAGTTGCGTTTAGCCTTCCTCAATTTGTGTGCACAATCCGTGCCCTTTTTCCAAAATGTTTTTATGAGAAAATTGATGAAAATATGAAATTGTTCCTTAAAACTCATTTGAATTGACTACGGTCAACGTTTTGAGTAAACGAACCCAAATTAGTGTTTTGACGGTCTCAGTTTGTCCGTATCATGATTTTAAACTTGGGCGTATGCCCAAAATGGAATTTGGAAGTTCTTAGCTTGATTTAACGTAATTTGTTTGATAAGGGATTTATTAGACCTAGTGTCTTACCCTAGGGTGCGCTCGTATTGTTTTTGAAGAAGAAAGATGGGTCGATGAGGATGTGTATAGACTATCGGCAGTTGAATAAATTTACTATCAAGAACAAGTATCTGTTGCCGAGGATTGATGACGTATTTGATCAACTTCAGGGTTCCAAAGTGTTTTCAAAGATTGATTTGAGGTTTAGCTACCAACAATTGAATATTAAGGCATTCGATGTCCCTAAGGTGGCTTTCGGGATCGGTATGGGCATTATGAGTCTCTAGTGATGTCATTTGGGTTGACAAATGCCCCAGAAACATTTATGGATTTGATGAACCGGGTGTTCACACCCTATTTGGATTCTTTTATGATTGTATTCATTGATGATACCTTGATCTACTCCCGCAGTCGAGAAGAGCATGAGCAGCATTGTCGGATTGTACTTCAGACTCTGAGAGATAGCCAGTTATATGCCAAATTTTCAAAGTGTGAGTTTTGGTTAGACTCAATCGTCGTTTTGGGGCATGTTGTATTAGTAGAGGGCATAAAGGTTGATCCTAAGAAGATTGAGGCAGTCAAGAATTGGCCTAGACCTACTTCAGCTGTAGAGATCTGGAGTTTCTTAGGTTCAGGTTATTATCGCCGGTTCGTGGAGGTGTTTTCATTCATAGCAACCCCATTGACTAGATTGCCCCAGAAGGGTGCCTCATTCAGATGGTTGGATGAGTCTGAGTTGAGCTTCAGAAGCTCAAGGTTGCTTTGACTACGACGCCACTGTTGGTGATGCCCATAGGTTCAAGATCTTACACGATGTATTGTGATGCATCTCGTATTGGGATCAGTGCAGTATTTGCAGGCTGGCAGGGTGTTTTCAAATGCGCCGCAACAGTTGAAGGTTCATGAGAAGAATTACCCTATTCATGAATTAGAGTTGGCAGCCACTGTTCATGAGCTGAAGATTTGGATGCACTATCTTTATGGCGTGTCATGTGAGGTATTCATGGATCATCGGAGTCTAAAGTATTTGTTCAAGCAGAAGGATCTTAACTTGAGGCAGAGGAGGTGGTTGTAGCTATTGAAAGATTATGATATCACCATTTTGTATCATCCCAAGAAGGCCAATGTGGTGGCCGATCCCTTGAATAAAAAGGCGGTGAGTATGGGTAGCCTTTGTATATCCTAGTTGGTGAGAAGCCACTTGCAATAGATTTTCATGCTTTAGCCAATCAGTTCGAGAGGTAAGATGTTTCAGAGCCTAGTCGTGTTCTAGCTTGCACAGTCTCTTGGTCTTCCTTGTACGAGCACATCAGAGAGCCTCAGTATAATGATCCCCATTTTCTTGTCCTTAAGGACACGGTGCGACACAGTAGTGCCAAGCAATTTACTGTTGGAGATGATGGGGTTTTACCGATGCAGGGTCGTATTTGTGTGCCCAATGTGGATGGGCTTAGTGAGTTGATTCTTCAGTAGCCCCACAGTTCCCGATATTCTATTCATCCAGGTTCCGCCAAGATGTATCAAGACTTGCGGCAACATTATTGGTGAAGGAGAATGAAGAAGGATATAGTTACATGTTTAGCTCGGTATTTAAATTGTCAACAAGTAAAGTACGAGCATCAGTGGACTGGTGGTTTGCTTCAGAGGTTAGATATTCTGGAGTGGAAGTGGGAGCATATCACTATGGGATTTTATTGTTGGACTCCCATAGACTCAGAAGAAGTTCGACGTGGTATGAGTCATTCTGGATAGGTTGACGAGGTCGGTATATTTCATTTAAATGGTAGTTACCTATTCTTTAGAGCGGTTAGCTGATATCTATATTCTCAATATCGTCCGTCTTTACGGTATCCCGTGTTTATCAGTTCTGATTGAGGTACGTAGTTCACCTCGCACTTCTAGAGGCCATACAACATGTGTTAGGCACGCGGGTTGAGTTGAGTACAATATTTTACCCCCAAACAGATGGACAGTTCAAGCGCACTATTCAAATATTGGAGGATATGCTCGCGCTTGCGTTATGGATTTCTGGGGTTCTTGGGATCAGGTATTTTTGCTTGCAAATTTTTCCTACAACAACAGCTACCATTCGAGCATTCAGATTTCTCCCTATAAAGAATTATATGGGAGGCGATATCGTTCGCCAGTTGGATGGTTCGAGCCCGTAGAGGCTCGACTGTTGGGTACCAATTTGGTAGAGGATGCCTTGGATAAAGTCAAGATTATTCAGGATCAACTTCGCACCACTCAATTTAGGTAGAAGAGCTATGCCAACCGTAGAGTTCGTGATATTGCATTCATGGTTGAAGAGAGGGTATTGCTCCGGGTTTTACACATGAAGGGTGTGAAGAGGTTCAGAAAGAAGGGAAAGTTGTGCCCAGGTATATCGGACCCTTTGAGATTGTTGAGAGAGTTGATGATATGGCCTGCGGGCTCGCATTTCCACCTATTTTATCAATAATCCATACGGTATTCCATGTGTCCATGCTCCCGAAGTATCATGATGATCCATCCCATGTGTTAGATTTTAGCTCAGTCCAATTGGATAAGGATTTGACTTATGAGGAGGAACCGATGGCTATTCTTCCCCTCGCAAGTCTGGCAGTTAAGGTCTGAGAGTTATCTTTTAGTTCGAGTGCAATGGATAAGTAAGTCGATTGAGGCAGCTGCATTGGAGTTCGAGTCGGACATGCAAAGTAGATATCCATACCTTTTCAGTCCAGGTACCTTTCTATGTCCGTTCGAGGATGAACATTTGTTTTAGAAATGGAAATGATATGACGATAGGTCATTTATAGTTTTACCCTTAGGTTTTTGTATTTTGAGACCTTGAATAGCTCCATTTACCCTTTCTCAATTTGCGTGCACAACCTGTGCCCTTTTTTCGGAAAGGTTTTATGAGAAGATTGAGAAAATATGAAATTGTGCCTTTTAACTCATTTGAGTTGACACCGTCAATATATTGTGTAAATGGATCCGGATCAGTATTTTGACGGTCTCGGTGGGTCCGTATCGTGATTTAGGACTTGGGTATGCCCGAAATTGAATTCGGAAGTCCCTAGCTTGGTTTAACGTAATTTGTTGAAAACTAGCAATTTAAAAGTTTAAAGAATTCCTATGTTTGACTGTAAGTTGACTTTGTTTCTACCGGGTTCAGATTTTGATTTCAAAACCTACTATAGGTTTATTTTAGTATTTATGACTTTTCTGCAAAATTTGGTGCAAAACGGAATTGATTTGACATGATTCGAACGCCTGGTTTGTAAAATTTCATGTTCTTGAGTTTCTTTGAAAATTTTATATGTTTTGGTGTCCGATTCGTGGTTCTAGGTGTTATTTTGATGTTTTGGTCGTGCAAGAAAGTTCGTATGCTGTTATTACACTTGTGTGCATGTTTGGTTTAGAGCTCGAGTGGCTTAGGTGAGTTTCGAATAGGCTACATACCATTAGAACTTAGGAAAATTTCTGATTTTTGGGCTACTGCTGTCGTCTGATGCGTGTTCTTCTTCGCGATCGCGAAGATACTCCCGCGTTCACTACAAGTAAATTGGTATTGGGTAGGATTTTCTCATTGCGAACGCGAGGATATGGTCGCGAATGCGGAGCAGTTAGGGGTCTTCCCTTCGCAAATGCAGCCATTCCTTCGCGAACACGTTGTGATAGGAGGGCGGACTAGGAATGGAACTTTTGACTCTATGCAAACCCGAGCCCAGGCTCGCGAACGCGGAGGCAATGAGAGATAAACCTACGCGAACGCGTAGAGTGAATCGCGATCGCAATGGCCATCTGGGAAGTGTTCTTTGCGAGCGCGTTAGGTGTCTCGCGAACGCGATGAACACCTGACGCCCAATCTATTAAATATTTCAAAGACAGGATTTCACCCATTTTTCACCATCTTTTCATTAGAGCTCGGCCTAGAGGCGATTTTGAAGAGAAGTTTCATCACCCTTTCATAGGTTAGTATAATTTAACTTGTTTTCCTCCATTTCCATCGACACCCATTAATATCTAGCCTTAATATATTTTCTTTCATGGTAGAAAATTAGGGATTTGGGAAGAATTGGGGGGTATTTGTAAACCTAAGATTTAGATCTCAAATTGAGGTCAGATTTTGAATCTAATCACATAATTGGGCTCGGGGGTGAATGGAGGTTCTTTTTGTCCGAATCTCGGCTTTTGACCAAGCGGACCCGGGGTTGAATTTTGTTGACTTTTGAGAAAAGTGTAAAGATCTTAACTTTATGTATTGCAATTGATTTCCCTTGCATTGTTTGATCTTATTGAGTCAATTTTGGTTACATTCGATTAGTTTGAAGGAGAATATTAGAGGAAAGGTCATGATTGAGCTTTGATTTGCTTGCAGAGCGAGGTAAGTGTTGGATCTGACCTTGATTTGAGGGATTATGAACCCTTGAGCTATGTGCTATGTGAATTACATGTATAGCGGAGTATATGCGAGGTGACGAGTGTGTATGCACCGTCAAAATACTTGTTTCCATGCTTTCCCGTATTTCATTAATTGTTTTATTCCATGTCTTAACCGTTACATGCTTTAATAGCTTCCTATGCCTTAACTTGCTACTTGTCACTTATTTATCTCATATTAAATTGTTTTTTTCTCCCATGGTTCCATGATTAGTTTCTACTTGCCTTAATTGTCTTACTTGTACACTTTAATTGTCACGTATTTGACTTGTCTTGTTGCGTTGTATTAATTATAGCATTCCTTGATTTGGTACAAGGTTCCTTTATGACTTTTCTTTCATATTCTTTAATTGTAGAGATTCTTGTGATTTGATTTGTTGAGTTGATTACATTTATTGATTTTTTTACGGATCGGGTAGCACCCCGCAGCGGGTGGAATAAGGGAGTATTGATACTGATATGGTGGGATCAAGTTACACGACGCAACGGATTTTATATGTGATTTTATATGGTTAAATAAGGGAGGATTATGCTATTGATTTTGATTATATGGTAGGATTGGGTTGCGTGCTGCGATGGGTTTTATAAGTTATTCTTGATATTGATATGGTGAAATAAGGGATGATTGTGTTTGTACGATGGGATCGGGTTGCGCGCTGCAACTGATTGTGTGTTTTGTATTCATTATGGTATTGTGTTAGCTTTCGGTGCTTTCGTATGAGATTTTGAGCACTAGTGTTTCTGGTGTTACCGATTTCAAAAATTAAGTTATTTTCATACTTTAATTGCCTTATTTTTCTTGTGTTCCGTTCCTATTATTATCATTATACTGCATACAGGTTATTGTATGTGATTGCCTTAGCCTCGTCACTACATCGTTGAGGTTAGGCTTGACACTTACAGAGTACATGGGTTCGATTGTACTCATACTGCACTCTGCACTTCTTGTGCATATTTTTGAGTCGGTCTTAGCGGCGGTCAGTAGATTGCTCAAATTGATTGCCTGATGGAGACTTGAGGTAAAACTGCTTGGCGTCGTTGCCTTGAAGTCCCCTTCTACCTTATCCTAGTTGTTTATCTTATTTCAGAAAGTTTTACTTCCATTTAGACTATTATCTGTATTAATCTAGCTGCTCGTGCACTTGTGACACTAGTTTTAGGATTGTTATTGATATCATTGTTGTAATGGGTTGGTTTTCTTTCAGTTTATTCAGTTTACCCGTAGTAGTTAATTTGAATTTTTAAAAATTTCTAAAAGACTATTCTAACGTTGGCTTGCCTAGAAAGTGAAATTTTAGGCGCCATCACGATCCCAAGGGTGGGAATTCTGGGTCGTGATAAGTTGTTATCATAGCACTAGGTTTCTAGGTCTCACGAGTCATGAGCAAGCTTAGTAGAGTCTGGAGGATCGATATGAAGATGTCTGTACTTATCTTCCATAGACTATGGAGTTTAGGAAAAGCTTCACTTCTTTCTTTCTCTATCGTGCAATTTTATTTATCATTGATGATTGAACCGTTCTATTCTTTCTCTCTCGCAGATGGCGAGCATAAGCATTTCATCAAAAGCCGGACAATAGCTGGAGCCCCTTATGGCAGCTACTACCAAGGGAAAAGGCCGAGGCAGATGCATAACTCTGGCTAGAGCTCGAGTAGAAACACCCGTAGTGGAGCCTCAAATTGATCACGAGGAGGAGGTTCCAGCTCAGACGGTATTTGTCGGACCAGTTCAGGTCCCTGAGGGATTCATAGCCACTATAGTGCTTTAGGACGCTCTATTCCATTTGGTGGGTCTTATGGAGAGTGTGGCCCTGACCGGTACGTTCCTAGTGGAACCAGCCGTCTCTCAGGCTAGAGGAGTAGCTCATTCTTCTACTACTCAAACCCGGAGCAGGTGACTCTTCAGTATTAGACTCTAGTACGCCCACTAGTTGGGGTGGTTCAGCCCGGTTGTTACAGCACAGGACGGTCATAGGCCCGCCATGTCTTCTGAGACTTTGCTGAGGTTGGATAAGTTTACCAACTCTTTCTTGTTCATTTCAGTGGTGCACCTTCTGAGGATCCACAGGATTATCTAGACCACTGCCATAAGGTGCTACGAAAGATTGGCATAGTTGAGATCAATGGGGTTGATTTTGCAATGTTTCAGATGATTGTTACAGACAAGAGGTGGTGGAGAGATTATATGTCAACTAGACCAGTTGGGTCGTTTGCACTTACTTGGGATCATTTCTCACAACTATTTCCAGAGAAGTTCATTCCTCTCACTCTAAGAGAGGATTACCGCATGTAGTTTGTGCGTCTTCAGCAGGGTAGTATGATTGTTACCCAGTACGAGAATTGATTTGTGGACCTAGCTCGCCAAGCCATTATCTTGCTTCCTATTAAGAGGGAAAGAGTGAGGAAATTTATTGATGGGCTCACTTTCACTATCCGGCTTCAGATGGCAAGGATACCAAAAGTGATATTTCTTTCTAGACGGCCGTAGTTATTTCTAGATGGATCAATATGGTTCGTGCTCAGGAGAGGGGGTTGGTGTTTGATAAGAGGCCTCGTCAATATAGTAGTTTAACCGGTGCCTCATCTAGAGGTAGGGGTACTTTTGGTAGGGGCCACCCCCCAGGACATTTTAGTCAGCGTTTCAGGTATCTCACAATGCTTCACCGAGTCGTGGTCCTTATGTGCCTCATTCTTGGGCAGCCAACGTACAATGCACCATTAGCTCCTATCAGTGTGCCTCCAATTGAGAGCTATCATCGTGGTTATCCGGCCCGTTCGGTCCAGCTTCAGCTTCAGTAGCCACAACAACAGGATGGGTGTTTTGAGTGTGGAGGTACTGGTCACATGAGGTTCTGTTCGAGATTATTGGGCGACATGCCACAACAGAGTTCTTGTGCCATGGTTACAACACTATTTTCTCACCGCCCTCTCAGCCAGCTAGAGGCAGGGGTTAGGCAGCCATAGGAGGAGGTTAGGCCGTTAGAGATGGAGGTCAAGTCATTAGAGGTGGAGGCTAGCCAACTAGAGGCCATCCCAGAGACGTAGTTCAGAGTGGTGGGGTCTAACACCGATGTTATGCTTTCCCAGCTAGGATTGAGGCCGAGTCATCTAACGCTGTTATCACATGTATTGTTCCAGTTTTCCATAGAGATGCTTCAATTCTATTTGATCTGGGCTCTACTTAGTCCTACGTGTCATCCTACTTTGTTTCATATCTGGTTGTGCCTCTTGATTCTTTGAGTGCTCCTATGTGTGTCCATGCCTGTGGGAGATTCTATTGATGTAGATCATGTCTATCACTCGTGTGTGATTACTACTCGGAGTCCTGAGACTAGCGTAGATATTCTACTTCTTGATATGGTATATTTTGATGTTATCTTGGGTATGAATTGGCTGTCACCTTATCATGCTACTGTATACACTCAAAACCAGGAAATGCTGATTTTGAGGCTTTTACGGTGTTCCAAGCCCGACTGGATCGGAGTATAATCCGAGGATCGACATACCTCGAGGAAGTATATATAAGGATCAACATACCTCGAGGCAGGACAAAGTAGAAGAACATCATGGAAATACGGGAAATTCCCAAGAGCACGTAATTAAAGGTGACAAGGTCCGCAAAAATAGTACAAGTCTGTACTAAGCCATCAAATAGCTGTATCAGCTGCATTTCTTTGTAATAATTACGCATGTACTATGTTGGGATTCCCCCTCCTATATAAAGGAGACCCTTGTCATTTTTTGGAACATATGAATATTCAATACAACAAGAACATTTTCTACCTTTTTAACATACTCAACATTTGTTCTACAGATTTATTGCTTTCCATTTATTGTGTTCATTAATTGTTCTTAATTTATTCCTCATTATTTATCATAAAGGTCTATCCTCGAGGCCCTCAATACTGTTATTCCTTCATCGATCGTCCTCTATTAAGCATTCTAGCTCGACCTCGAGGCCCTGCTTCAGCCAACTGGAGACCCTGTCTTGCAACAACTTTGTTTGCATATCACTACTTTCCTTTACTCTTACCTTATTTCTCTTATTCACATTTAGCATCTACTGCCTTAAAACTGGTATAAAAATAAATCACATATTTTTAGAACCACAAATTCAAATATAATTGTAATTACCATTTTCAAGGTAAACAGTTTGGCGCCCACCATGGGGCTAAAAATAATGGTGATTGTTTTAGTGCTGGTTTTCTAAAAACACAAGTTATCGTTCACACTTTTTCTTGTCCAAGAATCTTTGGTTTCACATAAAAATGTCCAACTCAGTGAATGCACACGAAAACAATGGTCCTGAACATCATGGAGAGAACGGTGAAGCTGCTTCAGGCGTCGGTGTACCACTTCAAAACCCTAGGGTGGTACCAGCTTCAATACCGATCGATATCTGTTTGCGCAACGCTCAGCACGTCGACGTAAGCTCTCATACAAACGGAAGTGTGCGCGGAGGAGATAAACATGAAGTACATAGAACTCCTGCACGAGAGGAAATGGAAATTAGCCTTCAAGTCATTTTTGAGATGTTACAGGCACAACTGGTGGCTATTGCTCAGATACAAAGCCATAAAAAAACTCCAAGCACAACAACACCGGGAACGACTCATCGAGTCGAGCAAGCACCAGAGAGATTGAGCAACAACGGGTCAGCAACATGCCCCGCTATTATGAAGATGCTCGAGGACCTTTGCTAAAAGAATTGAATCATGAGAAAAGAAGATGGAAGCTAACGACAAAAAGGTGGAGACCTATAACTCAAGGGTCGATCAGATTTCCAGCGCACCCCTGATTCTGAAGGGTGTAGATTCAAAGAAGTTCATGCAAAAGCCATTCCCATCAAGTGCGACTCCGAAGCCCATCCCGAAGAATTTCAGAATGCCCTACCTCCCAAAATATAACAGGACCTCGGACTCTAATGAGCACATCACTGCTTACACTTGTACTGTAAAAGAAAATGACCTGAAGGATGACGAGATTGAATCTGTCTTGTTGAAACATTTTGGAGAAATACTGTCAAAGGGGGACATGATGTGGTATCATAACCTACCCCCAAACTCGATAGATTCGTTTGCCATGTTGGCAGACTCTTTTGTAAAGGCACACGCCGGTGCCATCAAGGTCGCAACAAGGAAGTCCGATTCTTCAAAACCAAACAAAGAGAATGAGATGCCGAGGGAGTTTGTGTCTCGATTTCAAATGGAATGAATGGAATTGCATGCAGTCTCCGATGATTGGGTAGTACAGGCCTTCACTCAAGGCCTGAATGAACGAAGCTCGATATCTTCCAAACAATTGAAGCAAAATTTGGTTGAGCATCCCGCCGTAATGTGGGCGGATGTGCACAACAGATATCAGTCAAAGATTAGGGTCGAAGATGACTAGTTGGGAGCCCCCTCGGGCTCAGTATATCCAAGCAGGCTCCTAGCCAAGGAATCAAAGTCTACGGAAAGGGAGCCGAGATCAAGCAAAAAAAGGTATCAGCCATATGCCAAAGATCGAAGAGTCACTTCAAGACGGGATATACCTCGAAATGATCAGAGGATAATTCGGGGCCAGAGTTCCCGGGGACTTATGAACAAAACCGGGCTTGACACATATTCGAAGCCGATGGAGGCACCCCAATTGTATGAATACAACTTCAACATCGATGTATACGACATCATATCAGCTATGGGTAAAATTAGGGATACCAGATGGCCGAAGCCCGGACAGTCATATCCTTCCCAAAGGAACCCGAACTTAATGTGCGAATACCATGGCATTCACGGTCACATGACCGAGGATTGTAGGCAACATCAAATTAAATGTGTGATCGTGGATCCAGGTAGCTCGGCCAACATAATCAGGTCGAAGGTGGTGGAGCGGCTTGGACCGCTTGATCAAATCGTACCCACCTCTCGAGTCCTCAATGGATTCAACATGGAAGGCGAGACAACGAAGGGGTAAATTATCCTCCCGATCAACGTGTCCGATAAGTTCAAAACACCAAGTTCCATGTCATCGAAGGTGACATGAGATACAATGCCTTACTTGGAAGGCCGTGGATACATAACATGAGGGCAGTACAATCAACTCTTTATCAGATGATGAAGTTCCCAACAAAAGACGGTGTAAAAACATTATATATAGAGCAGCATGCGACAAAGGAGATGTTCGCGGTACACGACGTGGCACCAACATCCATACCCTCAACCTCGAAGGATCCAGAGGAAAAACAGGTCCCCGAGGGTGATGAAGAAGACTTCTTCACTCCTCGAACCTTCATTGCCCGCGAATAATCGGACGCAACAAAATTTACGATTGTAGAGATGGAGCAGGCTGTTTTGGTCGAACATCTCCCAAATCGAAAGGTATACCTGGGAATGGGATTTTCAACAGATACAAATGGAAAGAAATTGATAAAACATCCCTAGAAACAGACTTCTGCTACTTAGACTTATTAATTAAGTTATAGGATTTTGTATAGAATATCAAAACAAAAATGATTCCATTTCTACCATTATTATGATAATACATATTCCAACCTGCTTGAATACCAGAAAAATAAATGGATTCGACATTTGATCTTTTCGCTGAGATAAAGGCATAAAAATAAGAAAGAATATATAGAATTAGAATCGGTTTTTTAGAGCAATGACACGAAATGCACGTCGTGGTGGAAAAATATGGGTACGTATATTTCCAGACTAGGACATTCTAAAGATAGTTGTTGAGGAAGCATCTGATTTCCCCGAACTCAGGAAAAAACTCATTCAATTTCTTATTAACAACATCGATTTCTTTGCTTGGTCTCATTTAGACATGACAGGATCCCGCCAGAAATAACCACCCATCGACTAAGCGTCGACCCCAGGTTCAAACCGGTAAAGCAAAAAAGAAGACCTTAGTACGAGGTAAAACATGCATTCATCAAGGACGAGGTAACAAAACTCCTCAAAATAGGTTCCATCAGGGGAAGTAGAATATCCCGAATGGTTAGCCAATGTAGTAGTAATTCCCAAAGAAGGGAATAAATTAAGAATATGCGTAGATTATAAAGACTTAAATAAAGAATGCCCTAGGATTAATTCTCGTTGGCCAACATCGATCGCTTTGTTGGTGCCACAGATGGCCACGAGATCCTCACTTTTCTCGACGCCTACTCCGGGTATAATCAAATTCAAATGAACCCCGAGGATAGGGAAAAGACTTCGTTCATCACGAAGTATGGTACATACTGCTATAATGTAATGCCCTTCGGGCTAAAAAACACAGGAGCAACGTACCAACACCTAGTTAATAAGATGTTCGAACATCAGATATGCAAGTCCATGGAAGTTTACATTGATGATATGCTAGTTAAGTCCATGCGCGCAGAGGACCATTTGACTAATTTGCAGGAAACATTCCACATCCTTAGAAGCTACAACATGAAGCTCAATCCCGAGAAATGTGCCTTCGGAGTAGGTTCGGGCAAATTTTTAGTCTTCATGGTGTCAAACAAGGGAATCGAGATCAACCTCGACAAAATCAAGTCCATCGAAGAAATCACGGTGGTAAACAATGTGAAAGCCATACATCGGTTGACTGGGCAAATAGCAGCCCTGGACCAATTCATCTCGAGGTCAGCAGATAGGTGTCATCATTTCTTCTCCTTTCTTAAAAAGAAAAACAACTTCGAGTGGACTCCGGAATGCCAACATGCCTTAGAGAAGTTGAAGCGATACCTATCGAGCCCACCTTTACTCCACACCCCGAAGGAGGATGAAATGTTGTACTTGTATCTGGCCATATCCGAGGTAGCGGTAAGTGGTGTGCTGGTTCGGGAAGAACAAGGTACGCAATTCCCTATTTATTATGTAAGTTGGACCCTGGGTGATGCTGAAACCAGGTATCCGCACTTAGAAAATTAAAGCCTTATTTTCAATGTTATCGTATCTGTGTTCTGACAACATATCCTCTTCGAAACATATTTCATAAGCCCGAATTATCGGGCCGATTGGCCAAGTGGGCCATTGAACTCGGAGGGTATGATATCGAATATCAACCCCGAACAACTATCAAGTCTAAAATTTTGGCGGACTTCGTGGCCGACTTTACGCATGCCCTTGTGCCCGAGGTAGAGAAAGAACTTTTACTAAAAACAGGCACATCATCAGGGGTATGGACCCTATTCACTGACGGTGCCTCAAATGTGAAAGGGTCCGGGCTTGGCATAGTCCTGAAACCACCTACAGGCGGTATGATTCGACAATCTATAAAGAGTGCAAAGTTGACTAACAACGAGGCCGAGTATGAGGCTATGATTGCAGGTCTTGAGTTGGCCAAGGGCCTGGGAGAAGATGTCATCGAAGCAAAATGTGATTCCCTTCTGGTAGTAAACTAAGTAAATGGGAGCTTCGAGGTTCGAGAAGACATGATGCAAATATACTTAGACGAACTTCAATTCACGTTGCATCGCTTCAAAGAATGGACCCTGGTCCACATACCTCAAAAATAGCGAGGTCGATGCGCTCGCAAACCTAGGTTCATCCGTCGAAGAAGATGACATACTTCCTGGGGCTGTTGTTCATCTATCCAAATTGGTAATTGAAGAAGGCCATGTTGAGATCAACCCCACCAGTCTGGCGTGGGATTTGAGAAACAAGTACATCGATTATTTGGTAAGTGTGAAGCTACCCACGGACCCAAAGGAATCGAGGGCCCTTCGAACCAAAGCAGCTCGATTTTCACTTGACGAGAATGGAACTCTATACAGAAGGGCCTTCGATGGGCCCCTAGCAGTATGTTTGGGACCGGGGACACTGATTATGTGCTCCAAGAAATCCACGAGGGAACCTGTGGAAATCACTCCGGTGCCGATTCTTTAATTCTAAAGGTGATTAGAGTAGGCTACTATTGGGACAACATGAAAAGGACACCAAAGAATTCGTCCAAAAATGCGACAAATGCCAGACATTCACACCAATGATCCACCAACTTGGTGAACAGCTACATTCAGTCTTATCACCATGGCCGTTCTTGAAATGGGGAATGGACATCGTTGGTCCCCTACCAATGGTGCCAGGTAAAGCTAGATTTATTCTATTCATGACTAACTACTTCTCCAAAATGGGTGGAAGCACATGCTTTCGAGAAGATAATAGAAAAAGAAGTCATCGACTTCATCTGGGATCACATCATGTGCCGATTCGGGATCCCCTCCGAGATAACATGTGATAACGGGAAGCAGTTCATCGGTAACAAAGTAACAAAGTTCCTAGAAGATCATAAAATCAAAAGGATCCTATCAACGCCCTACCACCCATGTGCGAATGGTCAGGCCGAATCCACAAACAAGACCATCATTCAAAACTAGAGAAAGAAATTAGAAAATGGGAAAGGAAAATGGAGAGAAATGTTGCCCGAGGTGCTATGGGCATATCGAACAACTTCGAAGTCAAGCACAGGAGAGACACCATTCTCTTTGGTATATGGGTCCGAGGCTTTGATACCGGTCAAGGTTGGAGAGCCAAGCGCCAGATTTTGACATGCCACAGAGGACTCGAACAACGAGGCCATGACCACAACTCTCGATCTACTAGATGAAAAGCGAGAGGCTTCACTGGTTCGAATGGCCACTGATAAGTTGGTATTTTACCAACTTATCTTCTCTTAATACTTAGTCTTTTGTATAATTTTATTGAGAACCTAAGGCATTTATTGATGTTTATTGGCATATTTCAGGTGTCAAGTGATTTAGAGGTGATGGTGAAGAAATCATGTGAAAACAAGTCAAAATGTGTTAAAATAGACTGCTGCCAATTTTTACCCTATGCGATCGCGAAGGGCTGAATGCAATCGCATAAGTCCAAGCCAAGAAAGCTTTTCGAACGCGTATGGACCAATGAAAACACATAAGAAAAATCCTGGTCAGCGGTTGGTCAACTTACCTGTGCGAACGCAGAGGACTGTATGCAATCCCATACCTGGTAGAAATACTTCTCTGCGATCGCGGATTTATGGTTGCTAACGCATAGTGCATTTTCTGGGCAGTTCTTGGGCAGAAATGGAATTTCATGCCTTCGTCCCCCAATCCATTTAATACACGACCAAGCAGATATTTTGGACATCTTTGGCTTATTGTCAGTCTTCAACACTAGAGAAGAACAATTTTGGAAGCAGGGTTTGCACACACACTTGGATTTTGAAGATTTGAAGCTTGTGGTTTAGGATTTCTTACCCATTTATATTCATTTCTTCATTTCCTTGATTTGTATTGAATATTTAAGTGTGTAGTATTTATTTCTAATACTCAATCTTGTTTATGGAAATATTCATGTTTAAAGTGTGGATTAAATACCTTGTTGTGCTTATGTATTGAATGGATTTTATTTATTTATGAAGTGAGTTATTGTTTCTTTAATTACTCTTGTTCTTTAATGTTTCCAAAGGGATTATCTTACCCTAGGACTCTCCCATTAACTCCGAATTAATTTTGGAAAAGATGATTTTGGGTTGGGAAAGATTAATTAACAAGAACTTGAGGATTTAACCCTAATTTTATAGATTCAACCTAGGAATAGGATTGAACTACTTGTAGCCATATCCGGGTGTGCTTAATCTCTTAATTAGGTTAGGAATAATTCAATGCTCAAATGCTATTATTACTTGCTTTCTAGGCGAGCAACTTCCAAGAAATTGGAACATATCGATGCTCAAATGCTATTATTACTAAGGTATAACCTCCACACTAAATTTTTACAGGTGTCCGATGGAAGACACCAAAACATCCTTCGACTCGAAGACCTTGGGTTTTAAAGCATGCGTTGCACTCTTTTCCCCTTCGATCGGGTTTTATCCCAAAAAAGGTTTTACCGGCAAGGTTTTGGGCTTCTTCTAAATCAACCTCGAATACTGGGGGGCATCACCCTCGGAGGTTACCTCCTCGAAGGAATCCAATTATGCCTAAGAGGACCTCGATAGGATAATATTGTATTGGGCCAAACAGTCAAACGAACCGTGTCCATATAGAACAATCGAGCCTCCGAAGGCAAAAACATGTACACATATATCAAGTAATCAAAGGAGCCTATTTGCATGTCAAAGCACTTTATGCCTTAAATAAGTTTAATGCTTTCACGCGGAACGAATCAAGGGCCGGAAATCCTCGAGCACTTGGGGACTGTCATCGACAGCCAGCTCATCGAGCCATCAAAACTCGAATTCGTAAGACCTCGATGAGGCAACACCAAAACGTATAAGCCCTCGATGAGGCAGCATCAAATACATAAGCCCTCAACGAGGAAAACAACAAATATATAAGCCCTCAATGAGGCAAACATCAAATGTATAAGCCCTCAATGAGGCGACACCAAACGCATAAGACATCAAAGTGGAAACTTCGAATTCATAAGACCTCAATGAGGCAACATCGAATCTGTATGACCTCAACAAGGCATGCCCAAATTTGTAGGACCTTTAAAGAGGCATAACCCCGATACTAAAGTCAAGGCTATATATTCGAACTTGTAAGACCCCTAAAAAGGCATACCCTCGATATAGACACCGAGGCTACCTGACCTGGGGACTAAAAGGTTACGGCCAAACACAAAGACTACGATCTTATTAAAAGAATCAGGCCAAATTTACGCGGCTCAGAGATGTCCGACTGCTGCCATAAAACTACTGGCCTTCAATTACTTCAAAAATATTTCGAAAAGAACCAGTTAACCAGACTAGCCTCAGCATAAACAAAGGAGCTTTGATAATATCAGCTCCGAACAACGAAAGGGCTTCGAAGCAATCGACCCTTAATGAAAATTCTTCAAAAATACAGCCTTCAAGCGAACCTCCCGAGGTGCTCATTTATCACATTTCGACTCATAATCGAGGTTCTTATCGAGCCGTCGAAGAGTCAGATGAGCACAAAAACTTCAAAAGTATTTAGCTGAAATGAGGGGAAACTATAGCCATATTAGAGGTCGCATCGACCCAATTCAAAAAGAGCCTCAGGTCCGATCTATAAGAGCCTAAAGGCCAATGCGTAGGAGCCCAAGGGCTAGGCTAAAAGGCCTCGAGGCCGATTTGAAAACCTAAGGGTCAATGAGCTCAAGTCAAAACTTGACTCGGGGACTGGGCGCCAAACGGTCAACAATCCACCAATACCTATTGCCCATCAAGAGCAAAAACATAAGGGTTTATTTTGAAGTCCAAATTTTTGGACCAACTATCAACAAACATCACAGTCTATTCCAAAATAGAAAAGGAAAGATAAGAAATGACGAAGAACATAAGGCCTTTTATATATATTGAAGGTTCACATAGGCATATTTACAAGGCTCATGCCTGGATCCCTTACACAAAAAAGAGAACAAATAAAAATCTAATCTACCATCAGGGTTGTGCCTTCAACGGCTCCCTCGGAGGTTGTGCCTTCAACGGCTCCCTCGGAGGTTGTGCCTTCAACGGCTTGGCCCTCGGCCCCCAGGCCTTCGACGGCCTCTTCCCCCTCGGGGACTTCGCCTTCGTCTTCATCATCTTCTGAGCCACTGCTCAAATCACCATCAGAAGTAAGCAGGAATGCCGATTCCTCTTCTAGGGTATTCACCCTCTCGATCTCAACAGACAGATAGATTCCCTCTGTATGTACATCCTCGAGAGCCTGCCTTCGAGATTTTAATTGGGCATGCTCCAGGGCTCGGGTCAGTTTAAGCTCGGCCTCCTCAGATACCCTCCTGGCTTGAGCGTTTGCAGCAACAACATCCTCTTTGTACGAGGATATGAGCGCATCGACTTCAACCTTGGCTGCGGATAGCGCGACGACCAATTCAAAGTGAAGGTCCTTGTAATTACTACCTTCCGCCCTTGCATCCTGAAGGTGATGCTCAACTGGGGTCAAATTCTTCCGGAGGGCATCTCTCTCGGAGGCTATCTCGTTCACACACTGCTTGAGTCCGAGAATCTCAATATCCCTGGCTCAGAGCTCCTCCCTCATCAGGGTGTCTTTCTTCTCAAGCTGCAAACATCAACCCAAAGGTATTAAATGCTAAAGTCAAGCAAACAAGTAAATAAAAACGAATGGAAACTGTATCATCTACTGAACAAGATCGGTCCGCTTTCGAGACACCACATCCAAACGAGCCCGAAGGTCATAGAGTTCTTCCTCCTTTTTGGTAAAAAGAGCTCTAAGCTCATCACCCTCTGATGAGAGCCTCCTACACTCTTCATCATAATGAGCCAACTTGGCTTGGGACTTGGCAAAGGCCTGATTATAAAGCACTATGTCCTGAAAGCATATAAGAAGGAAAGTCAGAAAAATGATGATCGAAGCTATAGAGCCTCTCGGCTTTATCGAAAATGAGCGAGGCATTAAGATCGGGGTTTTCCTCGACCCAAGTGAAGAGTCCTTCAAATACGTCCTTCTCCCCAAGTGACGCCTTCGCATCAGAAGACTGTATATTATGGGCATCCCATATCCCCCTCAGAGAAAGTGTCGGACCCGGTGGAGAATCACTTACATCAGTAACCCAGGATGAATCGATTGGGCCTTCTCTTGCCTCTGGGGAGCTTCAGAACTGGGCTCTCCAAGTTTATCTACCGAGTGCCCCTCGGCTCGGGGAATATTTTGGCCGAGAACCGGCTTAGAAATCTCATCCGACCCACCCTCGAGAGCCTCTTCGGTCTGAAGTGGGACAACAACAACAAATTCTAATTTGGAAGCATCCGGCTCAACAACCATCGACTCAACAAGATGCTGAGCAGTCATGCTTCCTCTTCCCACGGGTGTTACCGGGGAGTCATTTTAGTCTTCGCCTCCAGCGCGGGGGCTCTTTGATCCTTTGGAGTTAAGGCCGCTGAATCGGCCTTAGGTTTTTCCACTTTAGCCTTCTTTGGCTTCGAGGACTCGGTCAGCGATTTCCTTCTTCTCTTCTTCTCTTTGTTAGGTTTTGGGGTATCCGCTTCCCCAGGTGGTGCTTCTCCCATCAAAGAGTCCTCTCCTAGATCTGCACAAACACAAAACATAAACACTAAAAATGAGGACACGGTCAGAGGATATCTCTTCTAAGGATATCAAGTACATCAGGAGTAAAAACTCACCATGAATTTTGGCTTCCCATATAGCCCTAGACAGGTCGCGCCATACGCGCTCGACATACGATCAGGTCGAATCGAGCTGGACAATCCAATCCGAGAGATCCTTAACCGTGTTGGGATACCACGCAATAGCTGCATCATCGAAGGAAATTAATTCATGGGGAAGTTGATCCAAAGGAAAGAGAAAACATTAAATTAACGTATTCACTTACGTTTCATATTCCATTCTTCAGGGAATGGCATCTTCTACATAGGAATTAGATCCGAGGTCCTAACTCGGACAAAGCATCTCATCCATTCTCTTTCCCTGACTTCGTCGGTGCAAGCAAAGAGAACCTTCGAGGACCGCCGTTGAAGTTTAATCAGACCGCCCCGGTAAAGTCGGGGACTGTACATTCTAATCAGGTGGTCGATGGTAAGAGGCATACCTTTGACCATGTTTGCAAAATGCCTAATCATATAAACGATGCGCCAAAATGACGGATGGATTTGGCCGAGTGTCACTCGATATTGCCTGCAGAAATCGAGGATCAAGGGGTCTATCGACGGCGAGGATGGTCTACCGGACCAAGGGTAAATGGATAGGTGTATACACTAAGGAAGCCGGCTTTTTATGTCGTTATATCTTCCTCCCGATAGGGAATCTCCACCTGCACCGCATCTCCCCAGCGGCAATCGGCCTTCACCTTCTCGGTGTTTGTTATCAGGCTAATATATCAGGACATGGGTCCATACCGTCCCGGCTTTGAAGAAGGATTGTCAACCTTGAAATTGGAGGTTGTTTCACAGGGTCCTAGGGTGCACTCCTCGAGACGAGGGGGGGTACTATTGCCTTGCCCTTAGACAAGTGTGAAGATGAGGAAGCTTTATCATCTTGGGGGACAGTTTTGGAGGTCTTCGCCATTCTTGCTGAAAACTTTCAGAAGAAAAGAGAAACATTAATTGGGGGAAGAACACAAGAAATAAGTAGGAAGAACTCTTTTGAAGGTTTGAAAATATGATGATAGGTAAGGGGAAGAAGAAGAAGTATTTATAGGAGCCAATCGTGCGCATTGGGGAAATCCAAAAGACAGCCCACCGCCGTAATCAATTTGAGTCTTTTCAAGAGCTGTGCGAATGTGACTTTTGAGCGTCTCTTTTGTCACATCAATCGCTTGACATGACATAACTGATGTAATGATGGTAGCATCGAAGAGGCTGAGAATTCAAATCGTTTCTTGTCTTTTCATTCCAAGAAACTCGGGGACTATCTGTATACGGTCAAAACCAGGAAAGGCCGATTTTTTGAGGCTTTTACGGTGTTCCAAGTCCGGCCTCAACTGGATCGGAGCATAATACGAGGATCGACATACCTCAAGGAATTATATCGAAGGATCAACATACCTCGAGGCAGGACAAAGTCTATGAACATCATGGAAATACGAGAAATTCCCAAGAGCACGTGATTAAACCTGACAAGGTCTGCAAGAATCGTACAAGTCCATACTAAGCCATTAAATAGCTGTAATAACTGCATTTATTTGTAATAATTTTGCATTTACTATGTTGGGATTCCCCCTTCTATATAAAGGTGACCCTTGTCATTTTTTGGGACATATGAATATTCAATACAACAAGAACATTCTCTGCCTTCTTAACATACTCAACATTTGTTCTACAGATTTATTGCTTTTCATTTATTGTGTTCATTAATTGTTCCTCATTATTGATCATAAAGGGGTATCCTTGAGGCCCTCAATACTATTATTCCTTCATCGATCGCCCTCTATTAAGCATTCTAGCTCGACCTCGAGGCCATGCTTCGGCCAGCTCGAGACTCTGTCTTGCAACAACTTGGTTTGCATATCTCTACTTTCCTTTAATCTTACCTTATTTCTCTTATTCACACTTAGAATCTACTGCCTAACAATTGGTATAAAAATAAATCACATATTTTTAGAACCACAAAATCAAATATAATTGTAATCACCATTTTCAAGGTAAATAGCTATATTGGACTATCACGCCAAGACAATAACCTTAGCCATGCCGGGGTTGCCTCGGTTAGAGTGGAGAGGGACTCGTGACCATTCCACCAGCAAGGTTATTTCCTACGTGAAGGCTTGATGTATGGTCGAGAAAAGGATGTCTAGCATATTTGACCTATGCTCGTGATTCGAGTGGAGGTTCCTTCCATGGATTCAGTACCTATTGTGTGTGAGTTTCTGAAGGTACTTCCTGCTGATCTACGGGGATGCCACCTGACCGAGATATTGACTTCTGTATTGATTTGGCTATGCGAACTCAGGCCATTTCTATTCCACCACACCGTATGGCCCCCCGAGCTGAAGGAATTGAAGGAGTAGTTAAAAGATTTTCTTGATAAAGGATTTGTTAGACCTAGTGACTCGCCCTGGAGTGCGCCTGTATTGTTTGTGAAGAAGAAAGATGGGTCAATGAGGATGTGTATAGACTATCGGCAGTTGAACAAAGTCATTATCAAGAACAAGTATATGTTGCCGAGGATTTATGACTTATTTGATCAACTTCAGGGTGCCAAAGTGTTTTCGAAGATTGATTTGAGGTGTGGCTACCATCAGTTAAAGATTAGGGCATCTGATGTACCTAAGACGGTTTTCGGACTCGGTATGGGCATTATGAGATCCCAGTGATGTCATTTGGGTTGACAAATTCCTCAGCAATATTTATGGATTTGATTAATCGAGTGTTCAAACCCTATTTGGATTCTTTTATGATTGTATTCATTGGTGATCTCTTGATCTACTCCCGCAGTCGAGAGGAGCATGCGCAACATCTTCAGATTGTACTTCATACTTTGAGAGATAGCCAGTTATATGCCAAGTTTTCAAAGTGTGAGCTATGGTAAGACTCAGTCACATTTTTGGGGCATGTTGTATTGACATAGGGCATACAAGTAGATACTAAGAATATTGAGGCAGTCCAGAACTGTCCTAAACCTACTTCAGCTGTAAAGATTTGGAGTTTCCTGGGTTTGGCGGGTTATTATCGCAGGTTTGTGGATGGGTTTTCATCCATAGTAGCCCCATTGAATAGACTACCCCAGAAGGTTGCCCCATTTAGAAGGTCGGATGAACGTGAGTTGAGATTTCAGAAGCTCAATACTGCTTTGACTATGGCACCACTGTTGGTATTGCCTATAGGTTCAGGATCTTACACGATGTATTGTGATGCATCTCGTATTGGGCTCGATGCTGTATTGATGTAGGTTGGCAGGGTGATTCCATACGCATCGTGGCAGTTGAAGGTTCATGAGATGAATTAACCTGTTCATGACTTCATGCGCTAAAGATTCAGAGGCATTATCTTTACGGAGTGTCATGTGAGGTATTTGCGTATCATCGGAGTCTACAGTATTTGTTCAAGTAGAAGGATCTTAACTTAAGGTAGAAGAGGTGGTTGGAGTTGTTGAAAGATTATAATATCATCACTTTGTATCATCCCGAGAAGGTCAATGTGGTGGCTTGTGCATTGAATAGAAACGCGGTGAGTATGGGTAGCCTTTTGTATATCCCAGTTGGTGAGAGGTTGCTTGCAATAGATGTTCAGGCTTTGGCCAATCAGTTCAAGAGGTTAGGTGTTTCGTATCCCGGTCCTATTCTAGCTTGCACAGTCTCTTGGTCTTCCTTGTACGAGCGCTTCAGAAAGCATTAGCATAATGATCCCCATTTTCTTGTGCTTAAGGAAACAATGCGACACGGTGGTGCCAAGCAGGGAACTGTTGGAGATGATAGGGTTTTACAGATGCAGGGTTGTATTTGTATGCCTAATATGGATGGGCTTTGTGAGTTGATTCTTGAGTAGACCCACAGTTCCCGTATTCTATTCATCTTCGTGGCGCCAAGATGTATCATGACTTGCGGCATCATTATTGGTAGAGAAGAATGAAGAAGGATATAGTTGCATTTTTATCTTGGTGTCTAAATTGTCTGCAAGTAAAGTAGGAGCATCAGTGGCCTCGTGGTTTGCTTCATAGGTTAGAGATTCTTGAGTGGAAGTGGGAGCGTATCACCCTGGATTTTATTGTTGGACTCCCACAGACTCAGATGAAGTTCGACGCGGTATGGGTCATTGTGGACAGGTTTACCATGTCGACATATTCATTCCAGTGTTAGTTACCTATTCTTCAGAACGGTTAGCTGAGATATACATCTGTGAGATCAGTCTTCATAGTGTGCCCGTGTCTATCATTTCTGATTGAGGTACGTAGTTCACCTCCCACTTCTGGAGGGACATACATCGTAAGTTAGGCATGTGGGTTGAGTTGAGTACAACATTTCACACCCAGACGGATGGACAGTCTGAGTGCACTATTTCGATATTGGAGGATATGCTTCGCGCTTTCATGGATTTCGGGTGTTCTTGGGATCAATTCTCGCCGCTTACCATGTTCTCCTACAACAACAACTACCAATTGAGCATTCATATGGATCCCTATGAGGTATTATACGAGAGGTACTATTATTTTCCATTAGGATGGTTTGAGCCCGGAGAGGCTCGGCTGTTGGGTACCAATTTGGTACAGGATACCTTGGATAAGGTCAATATTATTTAGGATTGGCTTCGCATCGCTCAGTCTAGGCAGAAGAGTTATGCCGACCTTAGAGTTCGTGATATTGCATTCATGGTTGGAAAGAAGGTGATCAACTTTGCACCGCTCAATCTAGGCAGAAGAGATAAGCCGACCGTAGAGTTTATGATTTTATATTCATGGTTGGAGAGGGGGTATTGCTCCGGGTTTTGCCCATGAAGGGTGTGATGAGGTTCAAGAAGAAGGGTAAGTTGAGCCCTAGGTATATCAAACTCTTTGAAATTCTTGAGAGAGTAGGTGAGGTGGCCTATAGGCTCGCATTTCACCTAGTCTATCAGCAGTCCATCCGGTGTTCCATGTGTCCATGCTCCGGACGTATCACAGTGATCCATCACATGTGTTATATTTTAGCGTAGTCCATTAGGATAAGGATTTGACTTATGAGGAGGAGCTGGTGGCTATTCTAGCCCGACAGGTCCGGCAGTTGAGGTCAAAGAGTTATCCTTCAGTTCAAGTGAAGTGGAGAGGTCAGTCGATCGAGGTAGGCGCGTGGGAGTTTGAGTCGGACATTAGGAATAGATATCCATACCTTTTCACCAGTCCTGGTACCTTTCTATGTTCGTCCGAGGAAAAATGTTTGTTTTAGATATGAGAATGTGATGACCCAATAGGTCATTTATAAGTTTACCCTTCATTTCTGTGTTCCGAGACCTCGAATAGCTTCGTTTAGCCTTTCTCAATTTATGTGCACAGTCTGTGCCCTTTTTCCAGAAACATTTTATGAGAAAATTGAAGAAAATATGAATTGTGCCTTAAAACTCATTTGAGTTGACTACGGTCAACATTTTGTGTAAACGGATCCGGATCGGTGTTTTGACGGCCCAGGTGGGCCCGTATCCTGATTTGGGACTTAGGTGTATGCTCGAAATTGAATCGGAAGTCCCTAGCTTGATTTAACGTAATTTGTTGAAAACTAGCAATTAATGGTTTAACGAATTCCAAAGTGTGATCGTAAGTTGACTTTGTTGCTACCGGGTTCGAATTTTGGTTTCAGAACTTGGTATAGGATCATTTAGGTATTTATGAATTGTCTACAAAGTTTGGCGCAAAACGGAGTTCATTTGACGTGATTTGGACGTCCGGTGCTGAAATTTCATGGTCTTGAGTTTCTTTGAATATTTCATTTGTTTTGGTGTCTGATTAGTGGTTCTAGGTGTTATTTTGATGTTTTGATCATGCGATCAAGTCCGTATGATTTTACTACACTTGTGTGCATGTTTGGTTTGGAGCCCGAGGGGCTCGGGTGAGTTTGGATAGGCTATGACCATTTGAACTTAGGAAACTTTCTGGTTTTCGGGCTACTGCTATCATCTGGTGTGTTCTTCTTCGCAATCGCGAAAAGTAAATTGGGATTAGGGAGGAATTGTTCATCGTGAACACGAGGATATGGTCGCGAACACGGAGGAGTGAGGGGTCTGCCCTTCGCACATGCGGACATTCCTTCACGAACACATAGTGATAGTAAGGGGGACTGAGAATGGATCTTTTTACTCTACGGGAATGCGAGCCCAGGCTCGAGAATGCGGTGGCAAGGAGGGATAAGCCTACGTGAACGTGTAGAGTGAATCGTGATCGCGATGGCCATCTGGGTAGTGCTCTTTGCGAACGCGTTAGGTGTCTCGCGAATGCGATGAACACTTGACGCCCAGTCTATTAAATATTCAAAAGACGGGATTTCGCCCATTTTCACCATCTTTTCATTAGAGCTCGGCCTAGAGCCGATTTTGAAGAGAAATTTCATCACCCTTTTATTGGTTAGTATACTTTAACTTGTTTTCTTCCATTTCCATCAACACCCATTATTTTCTAGCCTTAATCTATGTTCTTTCATGGTAGAAAATTAGGGATTTAGGAAGTATTGGGCTTTTTTTTGTTTGTAAAATTGAGATTTAGACCTCAAATTGAGATCGGATTTTGAAACTAATCGCATAATCGGGCTCGAGGGTGAATGGTTAATTGTGTTTTCGTTTGAATCTTGGGTTTTGACCAAGTAAGTCTAGGGCTGACTTTTGTTGACCTTTTGGGAAAAGTGTAAAGATCTTAACTTTATGTACTGTAATTGATTTCCTTGGCGTTGTTTGATGTTATTGAGTCAATTTTTCTTAGATTCGATTGGTTTGGAGGCGAATTTAAGAGGAAAGGCCCCGATTGAGCTTTGATTTGCTTGTAGAGCGAGGTAAGTGTGGGTCTAACCTTGACTTGAGGGAATAGGAATCCTTGAGCTATGTGTTATGTGAATTACATGTGTAGCGGCATATATGCGAGGTGACGAGTATATATGCGCCGTCAAAATACTTGCTTCCTTGATTTCCCATATTTCATTAATTTTTTTATTCCATATCTTAACTGTTACATGCTTTAATTGCTTCATATGACATAACTTGCTACTTGTCACTTATTTCTCTCATGTTAAAATGTTCGTTTCTCCCATGCTTCCATGATTAATTGCTACTTGCCTTAATTATCTTACTTGTACACTTTAATTGTCACGTATTTGACTTGTCTTGTTGCTTTGTATTAATTGTAGAATTCCTTGATTTGGTATGAGGTTCTTTTATGACTTTGATTTCATATTATTTAATCGTAGAGATTCTTGTGATTTGAGTTGTTGAGTTGATTACATTTATTGATTTTCTTTATGGATCGAGTTGCACGGTGCAACAAGTGGAATAAGGGAGGATTAATATTGATATGTTGGGATCTGGTTGTACGCCGCAACAGATTTTATATGTGATTTGATATAGTTAAATAAAAGAGGATTATGCTATTGGTTCTGATTATATGATGGTATCGGGTTGCGCGCCGCTACGGGTTTTACATGTTATTCTTGATATTGATATGTTGAAATAAGGGAGGATTGTATTTGAATAGTGGGGGCGGGTTGCGCTGCATTGTATTGTGTGTTTTGTATCCTTGTTGTATTGTGTTAGCTTTCAGTGTTTTTATACGAGATTCTGAGTACCGGTGTTTCTGGTGTTACCGATTTCTAGAATTGAGTTATTTTCATAAGTTAACTGCCTTATTTTTCTTGTGTTCCTTTCCTGTTATTATCATTATACTACATATAGGTTATTGTAAGTGACTCGCCTTAGTCTCGTCACTACTTCGCCGAGGTTAGGCTCGTCACTACTTCGCCGAGGTTAGGCTCGTCACTTATAGAGTACACGTGGCCGGTTGTACTCATACTACACTGTGCACTTCTTGTGAAGATTTTGGAGTCAGTCCTAGCAACGGTCAGTAGATTGCTCGGATTGCTTGCCTGACAGAGACTTGAGGTATAGTTGCTCGGCATTCGCAGCCCTGAAATCTCCTTCTACCTTGTCGTAGATGTTTATTCATTTCAGATAGTTCTACTTTCACTCAGACCATTGTCTATATTATTCTAGTCGCTTGTGCACTTGTGACACCAGTTCTGAGATTGTATCTAGATATCGTTGTTGTGATGGGTTGTAACGACCCGACCGGTCGTTCCGTAGAATTTGCACAATTATTTCTATTTTTGCCTTGTTATGCATTGTTTAGTTGTTTATGATGTGTTGGAGTCAGGTGGTTCGGGTTCAGAGTGGATGTAGTGAGGATTGAGACACTTAGTCTCTTAAAGTAGCTTTATAGTTGGAAAAGTCAACTAGGAGTTGACTTCTTGGTAAATGACCTCGGATTGCAGATTTTATGGCTCGAATAGCTTCGTTAGGTGATTTGAGACTTAGGAGTGTGTTCGGAATGTAGTTTGGAGGTCCGGTGTAGAATTAGGTTTGAATTGGCGAAAGTTGATTTTTGGCAATTTTTGGTCGGCAGTGGAAAATAGGCTGTAGGGGTCGGAATGGAATTCCGGAAGTTGGAGCAGGTTTGTAATGGCATTTTGGATATGTGTGCAAATTTTCAGGTCTATCGGATGTGTTTTGGTTGGTTTCAGCATCCTTTGTGGAATTTAGAAATTTCAAAGTTCATAGGCTTGAATTTGATGTGATTTTGGTGTTTCGAGGGCTCAACTAAGCTTGAATGAGGTTATGGGATGTATTGGCATATTTGGTTTGGGCCCCGAGGGGATCGGGATTGATTTCGGATGGTTAGCGGAGGTTGGAGCTTGGGAATTTGCAGCAAAGCTGCTGCTGGTGCCATTTTACTGGTGTGGCCGCACCTGCCGATAGGGAGCCGCAGGTGCGATGGCCGAAGGTGAGATGGTCAATGCGTAGGTGCGAAAGAAGGGGACCTGGCCAAGAAGCGCATGTGCAAACGTCTGGTCGCACCTGCGAGCCCGCAGGTACGAGATTAGGGCCGCAGGTGCGGAAGTCCGGATTTAATCCATTTTCGCAGGTGCGCACCTGGGACTGCAGGTGCGGGACATCTTCCGCAGGTGTGGAAGTCGCTGGTCAGAAAGTATAAAAGGGCGCCTTCGAGAAAGTTCACCTATTCTTCACCATTTGTGTACGGGTTTGGAGCTTTGAGCAGTGTATTTCGGAGGGAATTGAAGGTTATCGTTTAGGTAAGTTACTTGGGCTTCATCTCTTGTGTTTGTGATGATTTTTCTACTGTTAAGCATGAAATTGGTAGGAATTAAGGAAGGAAATTGGGTAATTAGCGCTTGTGATTAAGGAACCTTAAAAGGGGAATTTGAAGGGTCATTTGGACTCCGATGTCAGTGTTCTTGGTATGTATATACTCGTGAGAGGATGAGGATTCTTGTGGTGTAAGTTTTATCGAATTTCGAGACGTGGGCCCAGGGATCGGGTTTGGCCAATTTCAGGATTTGTGCCTAATTTTGATAGTTTTCGACTGGGTTTCATTTCCCTAGCATATTTTGATGTTATAAATCTGATTTTGATTGACTCGGAGCTTTTGGGAGCCGATTCGAGGGGCAAGAGTATTGCGGAGTAGCTTTTCGGGCTGGTTTGAGGTAAGTAATGACTATAAATCTTGTCCTGAGGGTATTAAACCCCAGACTTAGCATCTTTTCACTGTTTTGGAGTGACGCACACACTGGATGACGAGTGTGTGGCGTGTACTAATTGGAGAAATTGAAACTGTTTCTTCCGGAGATAACTATTGAGTTGCATAACTGCTTTTAAATCACATGATAAATCGTATTTTCATGCTTTTGATATATTTGGGCTGTAAGCCATGTTTCGGGCCTCGTGCCGACCTGTTTAAACCCCTTGGAGGCTTTGTTCTGATATTCCTCACCGTGGTTATTATGATTTACACTCAGTCATTCATGTTAAACTATTTTTGATACTCAAACTTGTTGATATTACTTCATGATGTAAAATACTGTTTTGGGTCGAGAACCACGTTTATTTATTGCCCGAGTAACGTTTTGAGAGTTTCTGACTGAGTGAGGCCGAGAGCCAATATTGTGAGGATAGTTTTGGATCGGGCTGCACGACGTAGCATGTTACACTGTTATGATATGTGAGAGGCCGAGTGCCAGAGTGATTGATGCCATGATTTGGCTGTTTATAGCGCCTGGGCTGTAGGAGCCCCTCCGGAGTCTGTACACCCCCAGTGAGCATAGGTACATACTGAGTGCGAGTGTCGAGTTCCGAGTGAGGAGTGATTGAGAGGCATGAGTGAATGTGAGGTTGCCTGAGGGGCTGATGCTGAGTGATCGTGAGGTATGCTGAGTGAATGATTCTAAGTGATGATTTGCCCGAGGGGCGGCTTGTGATACTTGTTGTCTGAGTAACTAGTTATGATTCACTTCATTTTTAAACTAATACTTCTTGGTTACTGAATTCACTGGAAATCATACCTGTTCAAAGGATTTTTCTAAAACTGGGTTTTAAAGCATATTTGACTAAATGTATACACTGATGGAAATCAATATTTTATTCATTGTGATTCAGTGATTTGCTCATGTGTGTTTTCTTACCCATCAGACTTGATTTATTTTTATTACTACTGAGTTGGCGTACTCACCATTACTCCCTGCACCTCTGTGTGCAGATTCAGGTTATGGTACCGAGCGTTAGTCATCTTATTTCCGTGCGGAGCCAGAGTTGGGATGTTGAGGTAGCTGTCCAGCATCCACAACATCTCTATTTCCCTTTCTTATTTTTGGTACTTAGTTCTTCGTTCCGAGATTTTGTATTATGACAATAGTATTCCTGGTATCATTCTTAGATGCTTATGACCCGTTGGCTCCAGATCTTGGGGATGGTTGCAGACTATTTAACTTATTTTGTTTTGCTAAAAACTCGGAAATTTAGATATGTTTATGAAATATTGAAAATTTAGTTGGGAATTCTGAAAGAAGTTTTAAATATGCGAATTGTTGGCTAGCCTAGTTACACGATAGGCGCTATCACGGCCGGTTTAGGATTTGGGGTTGTGACATAGGTTTTCTTACTCTATCTCAGTTTATTCAGTTTACTTGGTACCACTTAATTTGAATTGTTAAAAATTGCTAAAAAAGCTATTCTAACGTTGGTTTGCCTAACAAGTGAAATGTTATGCGCTATCACATTCCCGAGGGTAGAAATTCCGGGTCGTGACAGAGCAGTTGGGTTTACAAAACCAAATAGTACCGGCGGTCTAGGTGTTAAACAGATTTAACATGGCATGTGAAACTACTAAAGGTGAAATAACCTTGCCAGTGAACACCACCGGGATGATCCAAGAGACAAAATTCTACGTGATCGAAGGGGACATGAGGTCGGGTGCCCTATTCGGAAGGCCATGGGTTCATAACATGAGGGAGTTACCCTCAACCTTCCACCAGGAATTGAAGTTCCCTACACCGGGAGGAATCAAGATGGTCAACAGAGAGCAACCGAAATGTTCGCAGTCGACGAGGTAATTTTGGTGCCCGTGGTCTCTACATAAAAGAATACATAGTCGACTAGGAATGAAGAACTTAAATAGCAATCACCAACACCGGTTCCAACCAAACCAGAAGATCGAGGAGTAGATGAGGAGGATGATTACAGAGTTCCTAGATTGTTCATATCTCCTGATGATACCGATTCCACCAAGTTGATGGTCGAGTAGCTGGAGCAAGTTATATTGAATGAACACTTACCCGATCGGAAGGTATACCTGGGCACGGGTTAACTCCCGAGCTTAGGAAAAAACTCATTGAATTTCTTATAGCTAACATAGATTGTTTCGCTTTGTCCCATTGTGACATGACAGGGATCCCGCCGGAGGTAACCACTCATAAGCTGAGTTTGGACCCGAAGTTCCATCTGGTTAAGCAAAAAAAGAGACCGTAGTCTGAGGTCAAGCATACATTCATCAAGGACGAGGTATCTAAACTCCTTAAAATAGGGTTCATTCGGGAAGTTAAATACCCGGACTGGTTAGCTAACGTAGTGGTAGTACCTAGAAAAGGAAATAAGCTAAGAATGTGTGTGGATTACAAAGATTTGAAGAAGGCATGCCCTAAGGATTCTTTTTCTTTGCCCAACATCGATAAGATGATTGACGCGACGGCCGGGCATGAGATACTCAGCTTTCTCAATGCCTATTCCTGGTACAATCAAATTCGGATGGACCCGAGCGATCAAGAAAAGACTTTCTTTATCACTAAATTCAGCACCTATTTGTTATAACGTAATGTCTTTCAGATAAAGAACGCCGGTGCCACCTATCAACGCCTAGTAAACCGGATGTCCGAAGAACATATAGGAACATCAATGGAAGTTTATATTGACGACATGGTAGTCAAATCCCTGCTAGCAGAGGACCATTTGAAACATTTGCAGGAAACCTTCGACATATTGAAGAAATACAATATGAAGCTGAATTCGGAGAAGTGCGCATTCAGGGTCGGATCGAGAGAATTCCTCGGGTTCATGGTATCCAATCGAGGAATCGAGATCAAACCCGACAAAATCAAAGCCACAGAAGACATCATCGTGGTGAAAAACATCAAGGCTGTTCAAAGGCTGACTGGGCGTATAGCTTCCTTGGGCCGGTTCATATCGAGGTCCTCGGACAAAAGCCATCGGTTCTTCTCACCGTTGAAGAAGAAGAGCAACTTTTCCTGGACCCCAAATGCCAACAATCTTTGGAAGAACTCAAACAGTACTTATCGAGCCTCCCCCCCTGCTCCACACTCCGAAGGCGGACGAACAACTATACCTTTACTTGGCGGTTTTCGAGGTGGAGGTAAGTGGAGTCTTAGTACGGGAAGAGGTAGGTACGCAATTTCTTATTTACTTTGTCAGTAGAAATCTAGGCGGGGCCGAAATGAGGTATTCTCACCTAGAAGAATTGGCCCTTGCTTTGCTAAGTGCCTACAGAAAGTTGAAACCGCATATAAATTCAATTGTTATCCGTTTTAAGGGTAAACAACTATAGTAATTTGTCATCTGACATTTTCTTAAATATTGATATTGTTTACAAAAAATATTGTGGGTACGTTCCCAGATGATTGATGGTGATATTGATTGAAAGACGTTACGCGTTTCTACAAATTACTCATCTGCCTTTTGTCTTTGTCTGACAAAATAACATTCACACAAAATCCATAAAGCTATTGCACTCGTGCGATCAAAATTCAGTTTTATAAGGAATAGTCAACGTAAAACTTAAAATTTATGTCGGTTTTACATATATGATTTTGTTTACTGTGCCAGTGTAAAATGATATCATCAAAGATTGCCCAACTGCACGTACGAACAAGAACTAGAACTAAAATAAATGCTTAAAGCTGGAGAATATTGCAAATTTTATGTATGTGTGTATATATTATATTTGTATATAATATATATTTGTTAAAGCTGAAGATCATTGAACGTTTTGATCGAAAGGGTTTGGCCCCACGAGCCACTATATCATAACAAGTAGGAACTGGTTGTCTTACAATCAGAGATGATATCAAGTTTCAACAATAATGTCTTGGTTCACATTTAGCTTCTTTACTTTTAATAGCATACAATGGCGAACCAAAGATGTTCCTAACGGTGTTTAAAATGTTATATATGTAGAAATACTATTTTGATATACAAATAATAATTCTTCAGCAAAGTTTCATTTAAGTAAAAAATGAAAATATAGCCATAATATAGCCTTCAAATTTGGCTTTGAATTGAATAATATACTTTGTATTGCTTTTGAACATTGTTAGTGTTATATTCATGCTTTTTCTTGAGACGTTGATCTTAAATATTAGCTGCTCAGTTGGTAGTGAAAAATAAGTAGTTTTCCTCTAAATAGTGTAGAAGATGTGTGATATTTGGCTTAAAGTATTTGTATTTATGTAACGACTCGACCAGGTATTTTGTGTATTTGAGTCCATTTTCCCCTTTTAAAGCTTTCCATATGTGTATTTGTGGTTTTATGACTTGTGGGGGTGGTTAGTTTCGTTTTGGGGAAGTTTTAGAATAATTTGGATCCTTTGATTCTTGATTTAGAAGCCTAAGGTGAAAATGTTGATCAAAGATTGGCTTTTGCGAAAACGACCCCGAAATAGTATCGTGATTTTGGACTTGAGCGTATGCCCGAAATTAAATTCGGAGGTACCCAGGTTGATTTGATTTGTTATGCCGAAAGTTGACATTTCGAGGTTTAAAAGTTTCCTTAAGTATGACCGTAGGTTGACTTTATGGATATTGAGTTCAAAATTTGATTTTGGGACTTGAAATAGGCCCGTTATGCTATTCGAAACATGTCTGCAAAATTTGGTATAATTTGGAGTTGATTTGATAGGATTCAGACGTTTGGTTGCAATTACAGAGGTTCTTGAGTTTTCTTTTGAAAATCATGTTTTTTGATGTCCGGTTCGGGATTCTGGATATTATTTTGGAATTCTGATGTCGCGAGCGAGTTCATATGATATTTTTAGACTTGTGTGAATATTTTGTTTGGAGCCCCGAGGGCTCGGGTGAGTTTCACACGTGTTTCAGAATAGTTTTGAGTTGGTTCAGGTTTGCTGGTATGCTGGTGCTCCAGTTATCGCAATTGCGAGCACCAACATCGCAATTGAGATCATAGCAGAGGGGTCTAAAGTTTCGCATTTGGGATACCTTGATCGCATTTGCAAAGTGTAGGCTAGGCTGGATAGTTTCGCAATTGTGGAAAAATGGTCGCATTTGCGATAGAAGCAGGCTTCGCAAGTGCGAAGTCATTGTCTCATTTGCGACACCCCTTTAGTTAGGTGCCGCAACTGTGAGGGTATGCAATTTCAAACCCCAGGGTCGCGAATGCAAAATCCACACCTGAACAAAAGGGTTGGGCAATCGGGATTTGATCTCATTTATCTCATTTTAGAACCCTAGACTCGGTAGGAGATGATTTAGAGAAGAAATTTTCACTTACAATCATTGGGTAAGTGATTTTGATCAATTTCCAAACATATTACATGAATATATATGAGATTTAACATAAAATTCATGAGAATTGGAGAGAAACTTTTAGGATTTTCGTCTATGTTTTAAAAAATGAAAATTTGGGATGTGAGTGTTGCATTGGACTTGAATTTGAAAATAGAACAGATATATGGGCTCATGGGGTAATGGATAGTCTCGATCCACCCTTTGACCCGGATTTTGAACGGCGGGCGCAGGGTTGACTTTTGTTGACTTTTGGAAAATTGTATAAAGATCATATCTTTATTAATCGTAATTGGGTTATTTCATTGTTTGATGATACTAAGTCATTTTTGTTAGATTTAATCTGTGCGGAGGCGAAATTTAAAGGAAAAACTATTTAAGAGTGTTGATTTGGCGTAGTTGAGGTAAGTGTCTTGCCTAACTTTGTGTGGGAGAAATACTCCTTAGGATTGAGTATGATGGTACTATGTGAACTTTGTGAAAGATGTGTACATGAGGTGACGAGCGTGTAGACGACTTATATATGAAAAGTGACCGGTTTAGACTCATAGGATAATCATAAGCATCTAACTGAATTTGTTATCATTTGTTCTATCTTTCCTTGTCAAGTTTACTCTAACATGCTTTAATTGAAGTTGTCATTATACGTTCTAGTTTCCATTGTCGGGGTTGCTCTTACATTCATCCATTAGTAGTTGTTGTTACGTGCCATTCTTTCTACTGCTGAGTTATTCTCATGCATTTAAATTTAGTTTCTATTTTATGCTATCCCTTTCATTGTTAAGGTTATGTAATGGACTTGGATTGGAATTTGCCATTCCGGAGGAATACCTTTATTTTGAGTTATTGAAGTTGTAGTTGTGAAAGCTATTAACATATTGAGGTTTAAGTTGTTGATTATATAGATATCTTTCCTCATTGAGTTATTTCTCATTCATTTTGTTGTTATTGAGATTTTTGCACACATTATGGATGAGCCATGGGCCATGTGTTGTGGTAAAATTAGTATTGTTGATTTTGGCAATATTATGATATATGGGAATGTGTGGTGAGAGCTGATTATTGTGTTGTGAAATTCATGCGCACATGCGGCGATATAAGAATAGGGGTTGATGCTCATGCAGCGAGATAAAGTGAGATTTATATGCGTGTTGCTAGTAAAGGGACTACTTGAAGCTACGCGGTGAGATAAGGGGCTAAAGCACATCTAGCTATTTTGGGAAAATATTTAAAAAAAAATATAATTGCATGGCTCACACAGCTATATAAGAAAGATTGTGATTGTAAATTATGAAATGTGGATATGAGGTGTGGTGCCTCAGGTGTGATTCTTGTTGTACATACTATGCTGACAAGGCTTGTTTATTGAACGTTTGCTATATTCCTTCATTTGTTTTACTTGTATTATGATTGTATTTGATTACTTGTTGTTCTTATCATATGCTCATTTTTGTTGTCCTTTATTGCTTTACTTTCCGTTGTTCGCCTTATATCATCACATTACTTTGTTGTCATTTATCTCTTTGTTTTTCGTTATTAGATTATATTAATATTTTGTATAGATTTCTATGTATAGTAGGTGTCTTGGCCTGACTAGTCACCACTCTACCGAGGTTAGACTTGATACTTAGTAGGTACCATTATGCTATACTCATGCTACACATCTCCATAATTTTGTGCAAATCCAAGTACTTCAGCTCGTGCGGGACGTTAGTGAGTTGACCTAGATATATCGAATACTTCAAGGTATACCTGCTTGACGCTCGCAGGCATCGAAGTCACCTTTCTGTTATTGCCTTACGACAATTTATCTTCTTATCAAACAGTGTTGTATTAGAGATTTTTAGCGTATTTCATTAGAGCTTATGACTCAGTTTCACCGGTTTTGCGAATTTTGTGATTGTTACTTATAATTGATGTTTTCATGAGATTTAATAGTTTAATTTAATACTCCTAGTCGTTGTTTCTGTTAAATTCTCTTATGTGTTAGGCTGACCAAGTCTTAAAGACTAAGTGCTATCATGACTACCTCATATGGGATTTTAGGGTCGTGCCAAGTTGGTATCAGAGATATAGGTTCATAGGTGCGACGAGTCATAAACAAGTTTAGTAGAGTCTTGCGGATCAGTACAGAGATGTCTTTACTTATCTTCGAGAGGCTACTGAAATGCTAGGAACAATTCCACTTTTTTCATTCCTTATCGTGCGGATTTTTTGACTTCGAAATCTGAGCCTTATCTTTCAATTCTCCAATAGATGGTAAGGACACGCACAACTTGATCATATTATCAGACACCCGCACCCCCTGCTAAAGCCGCGAGAGGTTGGGACCGAGGTAGAGGCTGAGGAGGGGTACGTGCTGCAGCCAGAGCATCGGCCCAAGTAGCAACTGATGAGCAACCAACAACTTCGGTTGGGGGACAGGCACCTGAGGCGCCTGTTGTCTCCCATTGACTCCTGGAGACCCTAACACACTTTTTGAGCATGTTCGACACTTTAGCTCAAGCGGGATTTACCCCCGTTGAACCAACTACATCTCAGGCTGGCGGAGGATCTTAGAATCCCGTGATCTACACTCCAGAGCAGCGAGTAAATATTGATCAGATTTTGGATGTTATGCTAGTACAGTCCATTATTCCGGTTTAGCCTGAGGTCAGGCCAGAGGCATCTGACGAGGAGCAGAGACACTTGAGATATTCAAGAAGTATGATCCTCCTTATTTAAGTATCGTAGTTACCGAGGATGCGTAGAATTTTCTAGACAAGTGCCACCGTAGTCTCCCCACTATGGGCATTATGGAGGTGAGCGAAGTTTCCTTTAATACATTTCAGCTTTGAGGAGCAACGTATAGGTTGTAATCTTACGAAGAGGGAATGCCAGGTGATGTATCCCCACTCACTCGGACTCAATTTTTAGAGATGTTTTTGAGAGAGTTGTTTCCGAGACCCTTCGAGATGCATGCCGCACAGAGTTTGAGAAACTAAGTCAGGGGACTATGACAGTGTTAGAGTATGCCATCAGATTAAGTGATTTGCATCGACATGCACCTAGTTTGGTTTCTACAGTCAGAGATTAAGTTCGCAGATTCATCGAGGGGCTCAATTATGGTCATAAATTCAACATGTCTAGGGACTTGGAGATGAATACTCCATTTCAGCAGGTTGTGGAGATTGCTTGTAGGATTGAGCGTATGTGGGGCCAGGAGAGGGAGGCTAAGAGGCCTCGATATTCTGGAGGATTTAGTGGTGCCTGAGCTGCAGTTTAAGCCAGTCATGGTAGAGGTTATGTGAGCGGCCCAATTCATTCAGTAATTTCAACTACTCACAGTGCTCCAACTATTCTGAGACCTCAAGTCGTCCATTATGCACAACTACTCAGCGGTCAATCTAGCTGACTATGCCAGAGTCAGTTTTAGCAGCCACACCCTCCGAGATCTTGTTTTGAGTGTGGTGATACCAGTATGGTGAGGGACTGCCCCAGACTTAGGAGGTGTGCACCTCTATCGACTACACAGTCTCCACGGATTCCATAGGGTCCACAAGGTTCATAGGCCATGGTTACTACTCCAGTTGCCGCTCGACCTACGCCCCTAGCTAGGGGTGCTGGTCAGGCGGGTAGAGGTCACCCTAGAAGAGGAGGCCAGGCTCGGTTCTATGCTTTTCCTAGTAGTACAGAGGCGGTTGCATCAGATGCAGTCATCAAAAGTATTATATCGGTCTATTATAGGGATGCATCAATTTATTTGATCCGGGTTCCACTAATTATTATATGTCATCTTATATTTCTCCATATTTTGATATATCATGTGATTCTTTGAGTGCTCCTGTATATGTGCCCGCGCCTATGGTAGATTCTAATGTTGTAGACCGTGTTCTCATGTTTGACCTTTTGCTACTTAGTATGTTAGACTTTTACATGATCTTGAGCATGGACTGGTTGTCGCTCTATCATGCTACTCTGGACTATCATGCTAAGACCGTGACATTCGCTATGCCATGGATGTCACAGTTGGAGTGGAGAGGTACATTGGATTTTATTCCTAGTAGGGTTGTGTGCTTTCTGAAGGCACAACGAATGGTTGAGAAGGAGTGTGAAGCATATCTAGCTTTATTGAGGGTTGCCAATAATAATACTCTTACCGTTAAGTCAGTTCTGGCAGGGAGAGATTTCCTAGATGTGTTTCCAGCAGACCTACCGGGCATGCTTCTCGATAGGGCTATCGATTTTGGTATTTACCTGCTTTCGGGCACTCAACTCATTTCTATTCCAACATATCGTACGACATCAATGGAGTTAAAGTAATTAAAGGAACAACTTCTGGAGTTTCTTGATAAGGGTTTCATCTGACCTAGTGTCTCGCCTTAGGGTGCTCTAGCTCTATTTATGAAGAAGAAAGATAGATCTATGAGGATGTGTATTTATTATAGGCAGCTGAACAAGGTTACACTAAAGAACAAGTAACCAGTACATCGTATTGATGATCTGTTAAACAAGCTTCAGGGTGCTCGGGTATTCTCGAAGATTATTTCGAGGTCAGGGTACCACTAGTTGAAGATTCAGGATTCAGACATTCTGAAGACTAATTTCAAGACTCGGTATGGTCATTATGAGTTTCTGGTGATGTCATTTGGGTTGCCAACGCTGCAACATCATTTATGCACTTGATGAACAATGTGTTCCAGCCATATCTTGATTCTTACGTCATCGTGTTCACCGACAACATCTTGGTATATTCTCACAACCAGGAGGATCATGAGTAGCACTTGAGGATTGTGCACCATACTTTGAGGGAGAAGAAGTTATATATAACATTCTCCAAGTCCGAGTTTTGGATTGATTTAGTGGCGTTTTTGGGTCATGTGGTGTCTAGTGAGGGGATGAAGGTGGATTCGAAGAAGGTGGAGGTAGTTCAGAGTTGGCCCAGACTGTATTCTACTACAAAGATCCGAAGTTTTTAAGGCTTGGCTGGTTATTATCGCCATTTCATGGACGGTTTTCATCCATCGCAGATCTTTTGACCATATTGACTTAGAAGGGTGCCTCATACAAATGGTCTAATGAGTGCTAGGAGAGCTTTCAGAACCTCAAGACTACCTTGACCACAATTCTAATTTTAATTTAGCCTTCAGCATCAGGTTCATATACAATTTATTATGATGCTTTGTGGATTGTCATTGGGTGTGTCTTAATGCAAGAAGGTTGGGTGATTGTGTCAAGACCCGTAAAATTTCATGTCTAAAACAACGATGCCTGGGTAGGTTCCCATGTTGTTATAATTGTAGAAATTCTTAAAAATGGACCTTTTTGAAGTAAAAAGTACCCCGGGACTTAAAAGATAAAATTTTCCAGGATTGTGCAGGTCTGCGGTCCACTATGCGAACGCAGATCAGGTATGCAGACCGCATAGTGGTCGCATACCTGGACAATCTTCTCTCCAATTTGAAGACATCTATGCGGCCCAAGATGCAATCGCATTTTGGGAATGCGGACCGCATAACTGTCGCATCCTAGCACCTCCTTTTTTGCGGAGGAGGTTATGCGACGCACTATGCAATCACATAACAGGTATGCGGATCACATAGTGGTCGCATGCCTGGGCAACCTGTTTTTCCTTTTGGCCCAGCTGAGGGCCATCTATGCGACAGGAATGCGGACCGCATAGTAGGAATGCATCGCATTCCTGACCGCATTTCCTGCTTCGGGTTTTCTAATTTCTGATTTTAAAACCCGACCCCTAGTTTAATAAAACACCCATCCCCTTCATTTTTAACACCTATCTAACTAAAATAGAGAGAAGGGAGAGTGGGTTTAGTGAGAGAAAGTCTTCTTCATCATCAAATTGGTCCATCATCTCTACTCAGGCCCGGAAATTATCGAGTAATCTTCATCTTCTTCACTATAGGTAAGTCTTCACCCTATTTCCCAAAACTCTCAGATTTTTGTTAAGAATAAAACACACATAGGTTGGTTCTTGAGAATGAAAGTTGAGACCTTGCTTGCATGTGAATGATCTTCCATAACCTAGTAAAGGAAAACAAGTTAGAGTAATCTTTCACTAAAAAGGGTATAGTTAATATAAGGGATCACATAGTGTTTGATAAAATATCCAAATGAATTCAAGATTCCTAATTCTAAGGTAAATGTGTCGCATTGTGAACTAGTTTGACGGTGCTAGACGGTTTGGTGAATTGTGATAGAAATTAAAGGGAATTTCGACTTGAGGTATGTATTGCTAACTTTAATCTTTGTAGAGTCGCCTTGTTGGTGTTTGAGCATTCGGTATGAATTCCTGGCTTATGCATATGTGAATTTTTTTTCTAATGTGTAGATACGTAAGATTCTATTCTTTTATGTCTTAGTTGATTGCTATGCCACCACGCTATATGAGATTGTGAAAGGTGATTTCATTGTGATTACTCTATCATGTGTAAGGTTCGTTAAATGCTTGAATATGTTGGTATGAAAGAATGATAACGAACCCAAAATGTGTGAATGTATCTAAGTGCTAAGTGCTGTGTGGCAAATGATGAAAAGGAGTTCTGGATTGATTTAATTGAACTAAATGACTATGGCAATATCGTATATGACTCGTTGTTTGGCAAGGATTATTGTGGCTTTAATTTCATACAGATTGTTGGTTGTAATGAATTTATATTCTTATTGATGAAAATCCTTGTGATTGAATTGTGGGCTGTTATTGTTGCTATGAAATGTGATTGTATGGTGGGATGGGGTTGCGCACCGCAACATGAGGAATAAGGGTGATATGTGAGAATTAATAAGGGTGGAATGTGATTGTACGGTGGGATCGGGTTGCGCGCCGCAACAGAACGTAATAAGGAAGAAATGTGATTGTCTGGTGGGATCGGGTTGCGCGCCGCAACAGGAAGAAATAAGGGTGGGTTGTTGAGAAGGAATAAGGGTGGAATATGATTGTGTTGAAATAAGAATCTGTGAAAATCTCATTTGTGAGTCTCTGTATCTCTGTGCAATAACTGTTTGGTTTCGTTGACTTCCTTCTATCTGTGCATTGCTTGATTTTACTTAGAGTGAAGTTTGTTTATACCTACTAGTACTATTCAATGGTACTAACGTCCCTTTTGCTGGGGGCGCTACATCATTTATATGGATGTAGGTGGTTCTAAAGCAGGTAGCTCCATCCGCCGTTAGTGGTACCTCCTCTTCATCTCTTCAGCAGTTCTGGTGAGCCCCATTTCCTCTCGGGGCCGTGTATGGACTATATCACTCTCTTTTGCTTATGTTGTAAAAGGTATTGTCGGGGCCTTGTTACCGGCAGGTTTATGTAAATTTCCTAGTACTCTTAGAGGCTCCGTAAACACTGTGTGGGTTGTATACATGTATTATGGCCAGTAGCTGTGTTCAGTCGAAATTGAGGTCCGTATTGGAAAATTTGTATGTATTATATATATGTATTTGGATTATCAAATATTGAAAGTTAAAAGAGGAAATGAACTTATGTTGTAAATCGTACTTTAATCTTCATTGATGATATCCTTGTTTATTCGTGAAGTCGGGAAGATCATGCTAATCACCTCAGGGCAGTTCTGCAGACTCTTCATCAACACCGGTTATATGCAAAGTTTTCGAAATGTGAGTTTTGGCTAGAATCAGTCACCTTTTTGGGCCATGTTGTTTCTAGGGAAGGGATTCGGGTTGATCCCCAAAAGATTGCAGCGGTGAAGGATTGGCCTAGACCAACGACCCCGATAGAGATTCGCAGTTTCTTGGGTCTAGCTGGATATTATCGGATGTTCGTGGAGGGATTCTCTAATCTCTCCTCCCCACTAACCAAGTTGACGCAGAAAGTGATTAAGTTTAAGTGGTTCGATGCTTGTGAAAAGCGTTTTTAGAAATTGAAATCAAGATTGACTTCGGCGCCAGTGTTGACCTTGCCAGGAGGTTCAGAGGGGTTTGTGGTTTATTGTGATGCTTTGAGAGTTGGTTTAGGGTGTGTATTGATGCAATGCGGTAAGGTAATAGCGTATGCTTCCAGACAGCTTAAGAATCACGAGATAAATTATCCGACGCATGATTTGGAGCTCGCAGTGGTTGTGTTTGCAACTAAAATCTGGCGGCATTATCTTTATGGGGTCCATGTAGACGTATTCACAGACCACAAGAGTCTTCAGTATCTATTCAAACAGAAGGAGCTGAACTTAAGGCAGCGGAGGTGGTTAGAATTGCTCAAGGATTATGATATGAATATTTTATACCATCCAAGAAAGGCGAATGTGGTAGTCGACGCTCTTAGTCAAAAATCCATGGGTAGCTTGGTCTATTTGGAAGCCGGTCAGAGGCTTTTGGCTCGGGAGGTTTGTTGGTTGGCCAGTCTAGGGGTTTGTCTTTCGGCCTCAGATGAGGGGAATGTCGTGGTGCGCAATGGAGTGGAGTCTTCGCTTGTAGCGGAAGTCAAGGGAAAGCAGTTCAGGGATCCGACTTTGGCACAGTTAAAGGAAGCAATTTTGAATCACAAGACTTCAGCATTTTCACTCGGCAATGATGACGGTATTTTGCGGTGCCAAGGGAGACTATGTGTTCCGGATATGGATAATCTTCGGGAGAGAGTTATGGAAGAGGCTCACAATTCTAGTTATTCTTTACACCCAGGTTCTACGAAAATGTATCGCGATCTCAAGGAGATTTTCGGGTGGAACGGTATGAAGAGGTGTGTGGCGGACCTTGTGGCTAGGTGTCCGAATTGTCAGCAAGTGAAGGCCGAGCATCAGAAGCCCGGTGGGTTGACGCAGCTTATGGAAATACCTATGTGGAAATAGGAAATGATCAATAACGATTTTGGTAGGGTTACTCCACACTCAGCGCAAGTTCAACTCAATTTGGGTAATAGTGGATCGACTCACGAAGTCAGCACATTTCTTGCCAGTCAGGTCCACCGATACTACAGAACAGTACGCTCAGTTGTATCTCAAAGAAATAGTTAGACTCCACGGCACTCAAGTTTCTATTATCTCGGATCGAGTGGCCCAGTTCACAACTAACTTTTAGAGGAAATTCCAGCAAGGTTTGGGTACTCAGGTAAATCTCAACACAACTTTCCACCCTCAGACGGACGGTCTAGCGGAGCGTACTATTCAGACGCTTGAAGATATTCTACGAGCTTGTATTTTAGATTTCAAGGGTAGCTGGGATGATCACTAGTCGCTTATAGATTTTGCTTACAATAATAGTTTCCATGCTAGTATTTAGATGGCCCCATTTGAGGCATTGTACGAAAGGAGGTGTAGGTCTCCGATTGGATGGTTTGAGGTTGGTGAGGACTAGATCTTGTGAACCAAGCTATGGAAAAAGTTAGAGTCATTCAGGAGAGGATGAAAGCTGCTCAGAGTCGTCAGA
>MDKH01071551.1:0-18392 GCA_005239495.1 Nicotiana undulata | reverse complement strand
ATCACCCATGAAGGGTGTTATGAGGTTCGGAAAGAGAGGAAAATTGAGCCCTCGGTTTATTGGTCCTTTTGAGGTACTTCAGAAGGTTGGAGAGGTGGCTTATAGACTTGCTTTGCCACCCAGCTTGTCGAGTGTTCATTCGGTGTTTCACATGTCGATGCTCAGGAAATATGTTGGTGATTTGTCTCATGTGTTAGACTTTAGCACACAGTTCAGCTCGAGGGTGATATGTCATACGAGGTAGAGCCACTAGCAATTTTAGCTCGTGAGGTCAGAAAGCGGAGATCTAAGGAGATAGCATCAGCGAAGGTGCAGTGGAGAGGTCAGCAAGTAGAGGAGGCTACTTGGGAGACCGAGCGGGAGATGCAGAGAAAATACCCTCACTCGTTTGAGACCCCAGGTATGTTTTTAGACTCGTTCGAGGACGAACGTTTGTTTAAGAGGGGGAGAATGTAATGACCCGGTCTTTCATTACGTAAAACCTGCATTATAACTGTTATTATTGACTCATTTTAGATTGGCTATTCTATTCTTAATGTGTTAGAGTTGATAGGCTTGAAATCGAAATGGTTAAATGAGAAGTCAGTCACTTAGTCCTTAAGAACAACCTTAAAAATGGGAAAAAGTCAACTGAGAGTTGACTTATTGGTAAACAACCTCAGAATGCGGATTTTATGGCTCAGATAGCTTCGTTAGGTGATTTGGGACTTAGGAGTGTGTTCAGAATAATTTTGTGATAACAGGTGTAGAATTAGGCTTGAATTGGCGGAAGTTAGTTTTTGGCAATTTCCGGACGGCAGTGAAAAATAGGCTATCGAGGTCGAAATGGAATTCCGACAGTTGGGACATGTTCGTAATGTCATTTTGGACTTGTCTGCAAAATTTCAGGTCAATCGGAGTTGGTTTGGATAGTTTCGGCATCATTGGTGAATTTTAGAGATATCAAAGTTCTTAGGATAGAATCCGAAATCACAATACAAAGCTACTGGAACTGTCGGAACTCGATTCCGAGGTCGTTTGCTCAAAATGTTGATCGAAGTCAAACTTGGCCAAAAAGGCCAATCTTAAGGAACCAAGTGTTCCCATGGCACTCTAAACACTTCCAAATCCTGAACCACCCGTCCCCGCAAGTCATAAATCACAAGGAGACGCTATGGGAAGTATCATTTAGGGAAACGAGGTCCTAATACGCAAAACGACTGGCCGGGTCGTTACACTCTCCCCCTCTTAAGCAAACGTTCGTCCTCGAACGGGTCTAGAATCATACCTGAAGTGCTGAATAAGTGTGGGTATCTGCTCCGCATGTCCTCCTCGGACTCCCAAGTCGCCTTCTCAACTAATTGGCCCCTCCACTTGAATTTCACGACCGAAACTCTCTTGGACCTCAACTGGCGGTCCTGCCTATCAATAATAGCAACTGGCTCCTCCTCGTAGCCCAACTTTTCATCCAACAAAATAGTGCTGAAATCAACCACGTGAGAGAAGTCAATGTGATATCTCCGGAGCATGGATACATGGAAGACCGGATGAACTCCTGATAAGCTGGGAGGTAAGGCAAGCTCATAAGCAACCTCCGCGACTCGCCTCGATACCTCGAAAGGGCCTATAAAACTCGGCTCAGCTTGCCCTTCTTCCCGAACCTCATAATGCCCTTCATCGGCGAAACCTTCAGTAGGACCTTGTTTCCCTCCATAAATGATACATCACGTGCCTTCTAATCCGCGTAACTTTTATGTCTGGACTGTGCTGTGCGGAGTCTCTCCTGAATCAACTTCACCTTCTCCAAGGCATCTCTCACCAGGTCCGTTCCATATAACTTAGCCTCGCCAGGCTCAAACCACCCGATAGGAGAACGACATCGCCGACCATATAAAGCCTCAAATGGAGCCATCTCAATGCTAGACTGATAACTATTATTGTAAGAAAACTCGGCCAAAGGCAAGAACTGGTCCCACTGACCTCCAAAGTCAATCACACATGCCCTGAGCATGTCCTCCAATATCTGAACTGTACGCTCTGACTGACCATCGGTCTGTGGATGAAATGCTGTGCTGAGATCTATCTGAGTGCCCATCTCTCTGTGCAATGCTCTCCAGAAGTGCGAGGTGAAATGAGGACCTCGATCTGATATAGTGGACACCGGCACATCGTGCAACCAGACTATTTCCCGAATGTAAATCTGGGCTAGCCTCTCAGAAGTATATGTAGTAGTTACAGGAATGAAATGCGCCGATTTGGTCAATCTGTCCACAATGACCCAAACCGCGTCAACCTTTCGCAAAGTCCGAGGCAACCCAACCACGAAGTCCATAGTGATGCGCTCCCAGTTCCACTCAGGAATGGGCATCTGCTGAAGTAGGCCTCCTGGCCTCTAGTGCTCATACTTCACTTGCTGGCAATTAAGACACCTAGCCACATACTCCACTATGTCCTTCTTCATTCGCCTCCACCAGAAATGCTGCTTCAAATCACGATACATCTTCGTAGCCCCAGGATGAACAGAATACAGAGAACTGTGTGCCTCTTCTAGAATCCTCTCCCTCAGGCCATCAAAATTAGGAACACATAAGCGGCCCTGAAGTATCAGAACACCATCCTCGCCAATGGTTACCTCCTTGTCCCTACCCTGAATCACTGTCTCCTGTAGCTCTGCCCAACACGGATCATCATATTGCCGAGCCTTAATATCCCCCAAATAACGAAGACTGAGCAACCACATGTGCTAAAACTCGACGAGGCTCTGAAAGGTCTAATCTCACCAGGCGATTAGCCAAGGACTGAATGTCCAAGGCTAGAGGTCTCTCCTCTGCTGCAATATAAGCCAAGCTTCCCATACTTTTTGCCTTCCTGCTTAAGGCATCTGCTACTACATTTTCCTTGCCCGGATGATAAACAATGGTGATATCATAATCCTTCAGCAACTCAAGCCATCTGTGCTGCCTCAAATTAAGATCCTTCTGCTTGAACAAGTGCTACAAGCTGCGGTGATCAGTATAAACCTCACAGGACACCCCATACAAATAGTGCCTCCAAATCTTAAGAGCATGAAAAATCACCGCCAACTCTAAATCATGAACAAGGTAATTCTTCTCATGAACCTTCAGCTGGCGTGAAGCATAAGCAATAACTCTCCCTTACTGAATCAACACACATCCCAAACCAACGCGTGAAGCGTCGCAATACACAATATACATCCTAGAACCAGAAGGCAATATCAGAACTGGTGCTGAGGTCAATGCTGTCTTGAGTTTCTGAAAGCTCGCCTGACACTCGTCGGACCATCGAAAAAAGGAATTCTTCTGAGTCAATCTATTCAAAGGAGCTACAATCGAGGAAAACCCCTCCACAAATCGGCGATAATAGCCTGCTAGGTTCAAAAAGCTCCTGATCTTTATAGCTAAGGTAGGACGCGGCCAACTCTGAACTGCCTCAATCTTCTGAGGATCAACCTTGACACCTTCTACGGATACCACATGCCCCAAGAATTCCACAGAATCTAACCAGAACTCACACTTAGAGAACTTAGCATACAACTTCTATTCCCGCAAGGTCTGTAGCACAACTCACAAATGCTGCTCGTGCTCACCCATGCTACGTGAGTAAATCAAGATGTCATCAATGAAGACAATGACAAAGGAATCAATATATGACCTGAACACCCTATTCATCAAGTCCATGAATGTTGCAGGGGCATTAGTCAAGCTAAAGGACATCACCAGAAACTCATAGTGGCCATATCGCGTACGGAAGGCAGTCTTCGGAACATCTGAAGCCCGAATCTTCAACTGATGATATCCCGATCTCAAATCAATCTTAGAAAACACCTTAGCACCCTGTAACTGTTCAAACAAATCATCAATGCACGACAGAGGATACTTGTTCTTAATGGTGACCTTGTTCAACTGGCGGTAATCAATACACATCCGCATAGACCCATCCTTCTTCTGCACAAACAGGACTGGAGCACCCCACGCCGATACACTCGGTCTGATAAATCCCTTAGCCAACAACTACTCAAGCTGCTGCTTGAACTCCTTCAGCTCTTTTTCAGAGCCATACGGTACGAGGGAATGGAAATAGGCTGAGTTCCTGGAGCTACATCAATACAGAAGTCAATATCACGATTCGGAGGCATGCCCGGAAGATCGGAAGGAAAAACATTGGCAAACTCTCGAACACCTGGCATCGAATCAATCGTCGGGGACTCGGCGGTGGTGTCCCGCACATAAGCAAGATAGTCTAGACAACCCTTCTCGACCATATGTTGAGCCTTCAGGAATGAAATAACCCGGCTGACTGCACTAACCGAGGAACCTCTCCACTCCATCCTAGGAGACTCAAGCATGGCTAAAGTAATTGTCGTGGCATGGAAATCTAGCACGGCATGATAAGGAGATAGAAAATCCATGCCCAGAATAACCTCAAAATCAACCATGTCGAGCAATAGAAGGTCTGCTCTGGTCTGAAACCCACATAATGTAACCACACAAGACCGGTAGGCCCGGTCTACCACCACAGAATTGCCCACAAGAGTAAACAGATATATAGGAGAACCCAAGGATTCACGAGAAACATCCAGAAAATGAGCAAATGATGCTAAAATATATGAATAGGTGGATCCTGGATCAAATAATACTGAAGCCTCTCTACCACATAGTGAGATAATACCTGTGATCACGGCGTCTGAGGCCACTGCATCTTCTCTAGCCGGTTTAACATAGAATCTGGATGGAGCACCAAAAGACTGAGCCCCACTGGAGCGAACATGAGCTGACTGATCACCCCCTGACTGGCCTCCACCTCTAGGACGACCTCTGCCGACCTATCCTCTACCTCTAGGTGGCCGGACTGCTGGTGCTAGACCCATAGGCTGATAACCCTACTGCACTGCCTTGCCCCGAAGCATGGGACAATGTCTCTGCATATGACCTAGATCCCCACACTCATAGCAACCTCTACGTACCATAGCATGCTGCCCCGAAGAAGAACCCTGAATGGACAGAGAGCGATGTGCACCCTCTGGCATAACACTGAAGTAGGGGATGGAGGATCTCTGCTGACTGGAATAACCACTGGGTGGACTCTGAATGGCTGAAGGATGGTAGGAACGCTCTGGTATAGCGTTGAAATGAGCCCTCGCTGAACACCTCGGGGAGGTGGTGGAGGTGCTGAATATGAAGGCTTGCTGGGATGACCACTGCTAAACTGACCCCTGCCCCTGGCTGGGGTACCTCTGAAATCTCCGGAGAACCTAGCTCTCTTGTCCTGCTGACCCTACTCCCTGCTCCTCGAATGATAACCCTCGATCCTGCGAGAAGTCTCTACCACGAGTTGGTAAGGAGTACCCATATCCACCTCTCGGGCCATGGTGACTCTAATACCTGGGTGCAACCCAGCCACGAATCTCCGCACCCTCTCAGCATCAATGGGTAGTATCATAAGTGCATGGCGTTAAAGCTCTAAAAATCTGGCCTCATAATCTGTCACTAACATCTGCCCATGCTCTAGCTGCTCAAACTGACACCGCAGCTCTTCCCTCTCAGAGGGTGGGATATATCTATCCAGAAACATCTGCGTGAACTACTCCCAAGTGACAAGAGGAGAATCTGCTGGCCTGCTAAGAATATAGGATTGCCATCCTCGTGTCGCTCTCCCCCAAAGACGGGAGGGTGCAATCAAGTACATCTGTCCAATAACTTCTGCGGATCACTGTCCGCAGCTGACCTGGGCCCCTGTGCTGCTACTACAAGCTGGATACCACCCACGTGTAGTGTACCCGGGGTATGATGAACTGCTGCTGCCTGTCCTGCAGACTGGGTGGTAGGGGTCTGAGCTCCCCCTCCTGCCTGAGAAGTGGCACGGTCTGCTGGAAATAAACCAGCCTGGGACATGGTGTCCATAAACCTCATCATACGGCCCATGACCTTCTGGAAGCCGGGCGCCGTCATGAAATTCACTGGAGCAGGATCTGCTGGGGGCACCTTGTCCTGCTCCTCTATGATAGGATCCCCCGGTGGTGGTGGAACTGGGATAGCTCTGGGACGCCCTCGTCCTCTACCTCGGGCCGGTGCCCTCCCCCGACCTCTGCCACGGCCTCTGACGGCGGGGGTAGCGGCATCTCCCAGGTCAGGAACATCAGAAGCACGCGTCCTCACCATCTGTGAGAGAATAGAAGAATGAGCTTTAGTACATCATCGATTGCACTATAGAATACAAATAAAGAAATGTTTCCTAACACCTTATAGCCTTCTGAAGATAAGTATAAACGTCTCCGTACCAATCCGCAAGACTCTACCGGGTTTGCCCATGACTCGTGAGACTTACCTGAACCTAGGGCTCTGATACCATATTGTCACGACCCAAAATCCCAACTCAGGTCGTGATGCCGCCCAACAGCGGGGCCAGGCAAGCCAACACTTATCTAACCAAGGGTTCTTTCTTATTTGATTAAATATTTCATCCTATACCAACTTATGAGGTTAGAAACACAATATTGAGCAGATAATTAACCAATTTTAATCCGAAAGTAGTCGTAAAGAGGCGTGAGTCAAAAATATATACAGTCTATAATCCATGGTAACTACTACGTGTGTGCCAGGATCTAGTGTCACGAGTACCACGGGCATACTAACTGGATATACCAAAGAAAATAATATGCAATTCCCACTGTCTGAAATAAGTAGACGGGAAAATAAGCAAAAGAAACTCCATGGTCTGCCGAGGATCGTCAGGAGAAGCAGCTCACCGTGAAGTCAGGTCCACTATATCAGAATCTATCCCTGATATGGTAACAATATGCACCAGCCTCAGAACCTGTACAATTAAGTACATAACCGTAGCATGAGTACATAAATAAATATGTACCCAGTGAGTATCCCGTCTAATCTCGAAGAAGTAGTGACGAGAGGTCGACTTGACACTCACTAAGGTCCAACACTATAATATAATAGGGTATAATAAAAATGGTAGGCATGTAAGACAGTGAACAACACATACGTATAAAGCACAGGAATCCAAGTAAATACTGAAAGTAAACAACAATTTCCGCTTTCTTTTCCCCCAAATATCCGCCAAGTCAATATCCACAAAATAGTACCAAATAGTCATGCACACACAGGATTAAGACAACCGACCGGAGTCATAAGGATAATATCTATGCAGTGCCGATGATCGAACGACCCATCCCATAAGTGCATTCTTACAATAGTATAATCTCATATGTGCACTGCCGAGGGTCGAACGGCCCGAACCAAAAGTGCACCTTTCAATCCGCCGTGGCGTACGGCCCGCTCCCATGAGAGTTGGGGAAATCACACTCTGCTCGCAGAATGTAAATTTGCGAAGCGGTCACATGCACACACAATAATACTAACATTTCCTTTCCATAATCATCTTCTTCCAATTTATCAAATCTCATAAATCTCAAGGAATCATACTACATACGTCAGGAATTCATAACATATAATTCATTACAAGGAAGAATATAAAGCATGCTGTGGGCCTAACTACCCGGACGTAACAATAATAGCCGCTACGTACGGACCCCCGTCACTTTGTACGTACGTAGCCCCTAAAACAATTACACACAACATACAAATCACCTATGGGGACAATTCCCTCTTACGAGGTTAGAAAAGAGACTCACCTCGTGTCGAATCTACTTCCGGGACCAAGAACGCGCCCGAAACTCCAAACTTGCCTCTCGATGACTCGAAACTAACCAATCGATACGTAAATATATCAAATTGTACTCAAAACATTAAATTCTTTTATGAATTTAGCCAATTCACTATTCTTGAAGAAATCCTAAAATCCGCCCCCGGGCCAGCACGCCCGGATTCCGAAAATTCTCGAAGGGAACACTCACCCATGTCCTAAGGATCGTTAATATATGATTTTTACTTGATTTCATGGCAAATTTATGGGAAATTCATCAAACTCTAAGTTACTACCTAATTCTTGATTTTCCAATAATTAAGTAGGTAATTTAGCTAGTAATTCATGATTTAAACTAACTTTAGGGTGGAATTAACTTACCTCTTTAGTAGCTAGGTCGTGGAGCAATTTTCCCAAGCTCTCAAGGTCTCTAATGAAGGAAAGAAATGGAGGAAATGGGCAATTCTCGTGTTTAAAACTAACACTACCCAGCTGCCCCTTGTGTGCGATTGCAGCTGGGGCAGTGCAATCGCACAAGCCAAATGGCCGGGACCCCTAAAGGTCCACTATGCGACCGCGGAGGGGGAAATGTGATCACAGAAGGTTAGCTGGCTAGGCCTATGTGATCGCGGGGTAGGGGGATGCGATCGCAGAGAGAGAAAATCAGCTGGGCCAGGCCACAGCCCAAACCCAGTGCGAATGCGGACAGACCTGTGCGATCGCACATGTCATTTTCTCCCCCCTTCCAATTCCTCCTATGCGATCACATTAGCTCACCTGCGATCGCACAGAATGAAGCCATACAGGAAAAATCTGGTGTTTTGGAATTAGCTCCGAGGATTCCAAAACTCACCCGAGCCCCTCGGGACCCCGTCCAAAGGCACTGGCAAGTTTGTATTCATGATACGGACTCGCTCGAATTTTCAGAATGTGAAAAACAACAACGAAACTAAGAATTCGACCCCAAAACCAAATCGAGTAAAACTTTGAACTTAAAGTTCTAGAATTCCCTTTCAATGCGCCGAACTGACCTATACCACTCGAAATGACACCAAATTTTGCAGACAAGTCATAAATGACATAACGAAACTACTCCCACTTTCGGAATTTTGTTCGGACCTCGATCACATAAAATCACGTTCCAAACCAAATTTCAAACTTAAGGAAATTCTTATTTCTATATTGGGCGCCGAAATGCTCCCGGGTCATCGAAAACCCATCCCGAACATACACCCAAGTCCAAAATCACCATACGAAGCTACTGGAGCTGTCGGAACTCGATTTCGAGGTTGTTTGTTCAAAATGTTGACCTAAGTCAAACTTGGCCAAAAAGGCCAATCGAAAACCCGTCCCGAACATACGCCCAAGTCCGAAATCACCATACGAAGCTACTGGAGCTGTCGGAACTCGATTCCGAGGTCGTTTGCTCAAAATGTTGATCGAAGTCAAACTTGGCCAAAAAGGCCAACCTTAAGGAACCAAGGGTTCCTATGGCACTCTAAACACTTCCAAATCATGAACCACACTTCCCCGCAATTCATAAATCACAAGGAGCCGCTATGAGAAGTATCATTTAGGGAAACGGGGGCCTAATACGCAAAACGACCGGTCGGGTTGTTACAGAAGACGAGGCGGGAAACTTTGTAAAAAGGTGCAATAATTGCTAACGACCGGTCGTGTGTTTCTTCTTTTTAGGAAAGGATAGTGGAGGAAAGTTGATCCAGTGTTTATGTTTTCATACTTCAAAGCTCAAACACTAAAGGGATTATACATATAGGAGAAGCATATCTCAAGATTTGTTTCAAAGAAAACATTGAAGAAAATTTCAAATTTTCAAGCTTAAAGATTTAATGGAAAGTGAAGAATTAATGATTCAATAGAAAACTCCAAAGAGCCATCAGGTTAAGGCTACAAAAATAGTCACGGGATAAATATACCCATACTTGTAAACCTGCTACAAGAAAGCTATTATGAAAATATTGTATTTTCTTTAAAAGTTCAAATAAAACTTCTTTAAATTACTTCATATTTCATATTCTTACACCAACATGAAGATGAGACGTCATTTTCATTAGTCTCGATTGCATAAAAGGGTCCTCTTTTATAAGTAAGACTGCGTGTATTAAGTCACAATATAAAGTATTCATTCTACTTATATAATGTGGAAAAAAGGTTCAAAAGTTAAAGCCAATAGCACACATAAAACACGTTGCAAGTTAACATTGATGTTGATAAAAGTTTCCACAAAATAATCAAAACGTCCAAAAGCATCCAGAAAACATAAAAATAATTATTTTAAAAGTAAGGAGAATCGTGGGAAGGAGCGGAAGGATCAACTTGGGGACTAGAAGATGAAGGTTGGGAATCAACATGATTAGCCTCCGAACCGTTTTTGCTTAAATCACCCTTGGAGCTTTCATCCTCGGATGTAGAGAAACTTTGATATTGCTGAGTAGACTCGATTTCTTCCTTTCCCCTGGCAATCTTTCGAGATCAAATCCTTCTTGTGTCACAACCCAAAACCACATGACCGACACCCCGCACACTACCCGATCCGAGCGAACCAAAATGTATGATGTACCCAAACCATATGTATGAAAACCAATTTAATTATGGAAGCTCTTTGAAAATTATATATATTTTCAAGTTAAATGATGATTTTTTTTAATTCCAATTCAAATTTACCCATGAAGCCTTTCAAAATAGTAATGGGATCAAATACAACAAATATCTTTTCATGTATGTCGTGTACCATCCCGTTACTATAGCTCATAACAACTACCTATGGAGCCTCTATAACATGAAATATAACTGAATATTTGGGCCAATGCCCGACTAACATAAAATAAGAAGACAATATGATAGTTACCACAAAATAGGAGTGATGCCTCACCGTATACCTTGGGAAAGAGAGTCACCTTAGCCATGTCTTCATGCCAAGTATCATACTCCTCATTCAGAAACATGTAAAGTATGCGGATACCTGAAAAGAGGCCCCCGAGGATTGAGTACACCACCACATTACTCAATAAGCGTCATAGACAATCTCTAACTCAAGTTCCCGAGAAAAGATTTTACAAAAACTATGCAACCAATATTTGATATAAAGTGATAAATAGTTATATAAATCATGCTCTTTGTAATTTTAAATGAAAAAGACGGTTGAAATGTAAACCATAATATAAGTTTTCAGAACATTTATATCAACTCAAGGTTTTAATAAAAGTCATATGAACCCATTTCAATTGCATTTAGTCACTGAAATTTGTTTTGGCTCCTTAGGCCTAAACTTGAGTAAATTATTATCTTTCACCAGGAGTACGATACCAATACCGACATAATAAACAACCACTAGGTGATCAACCTAGCAAAAAAGTATTCGACCCTACTTGTCTGAGCGGCTTTCTGTAGTTCCGTACGAGTCGACTTAAACTTATTACTTTAAGTAATGATAATTTGACCTCTCAATGGGTAATTTATCCCATAAACTTTGTCTTAACCTCAGAATCTGACCCTACACCGACAAGCGTAGTTCCATGGTAACGTAATATTCGAATGAATCTCGCTGGTCTCTACTAGTAACTTCCAAAACATTAAAATTTCAAAAATATTCTTAGTCTAATAGCCACAAATGATATGTTTTTATCAAATCATAATTTTCATAGTCAATCCAAACCATTTGAACAATATCAAAAGAGTAACTTTTTCATGTTAAAGACTTTAGGAATTTAACATTAATCTTTAAAGATATAATAAGTGCCACTCTACTGGTCAAATTTCAAAAAACATACTTTTTCATGAAAACATATCTGTAACATTAAAATATTTTATACTCTTATACACATAAGTTTTAATAATACTTATTTGGTTTTCCTTAAGTGTCATCTTGCGAACAAGTTTTGAAAATAAGAATTTTATAAAATTACATGACACTTCATAAGAGACAAACTTAGAAACATATGGTGGCATCCTTCCCGTTTCTCCCCACAAGTATGGATGCACATTTATAAATAATATCATGCATTAACTCAAAACATGCTTTTAGAGAAAATCCTTCAAGAAGCGTAAGTCATAATCAACTTACCTCAACTTTCAAGCTCCAAATAATACTACACTGATTAAAATGCTAAAATATCGCCAACAAATTCAATATCTATTAAGTATCCTATTTACATCAAAACAAACACAAAAATATTAATTAATATCTATTTAGGCTTCACAATTTGGCAACAAGCCTTCAACCATTCCAAATTATCTAGTAGGTCCACCAATTAGCCTATTAAATTCGGTTCGTATCATTAAATACTCATTCAGAGTCATTAATGATACTATGTTCTTTACTTAATATCACCTAGTCACTATGCATTATATTCTCCAATAAAACTCCATGCTCAAGAACATCCAATTCTTCAACTAGTATTATTCTTAGCCAAATGGCGACACTCCCTTTAATTGGCCCATCAATTAGGTTATCAAGTCTACTGGCATCATTAAAAAACTCAAAAGAATTTCATATATATCAACTCACAACTATTTACCTTCTTCTTCATTCAAAATATTATTTTCAAGACCCACTCTTAGGTTTGTACAATACTCCATTATAACTTCAAATAAACTTCATAAACATGCAACTCATACTCCAATATATCATATGTGAAGCTCAAGTAAAAAAATTCCTCTTGGTGGAAAAATCTCACTTTTCTCCTTTTGGTATTCATGAAGATTTAACCTGTTTCCTATGGATTTTGATCCATAATAATGTTAGTATTATATTAAATGATGTTATATAATCATTCTTATACCAAATAAATATACCTTGAAGTGTATTCATGATGGGAGAGTTCCTCCTTCTCTTTAGAACCTGAACTCTTATCCAAAATTCCATCACTTTCTCTCCTTAAAATTGCCACTTTTATAGTTTTGATTACGCTCCCTTCCTCTTCATATCACCTTTATTTCACTAGTTGTTAGAATCAGCTACGCACAATGCAGCGTAGCTACACACAACTCGCGTAGCAGCATGATTGTGATGCTACCCTTCGATCAAAAGATTATAACATCTTGTAGAAATATCCAAATGACGAACAATTTGAAGCATTAAAAACTAGACACATAGATCTTTAATTTTATAGCTAGTAAACAACATAACTTCATGTATTGGGAGTTGTTCTTATTTAAATTTAGGTCTTGTGCAAACTCATTTAAAACTTTAGACCGTCATATAGTTTCAAACTTAACTTAGACTTATGGTGCTTCTTAGACCATAAACCATTATTAATACACATTGTAAATATATTATCATGATCAATTGATATTCTCCATATCATCAGTCATTGTTCATACTTGAATTAGTATAATTAGCACATGTCAATCTTCTTAATGGCCTTAAAACGCTTTAAAATTTTCTGGGGTGTTACATTTTGGCTAGACTCAGTCAAAGTCTCAAGACGAGTGTTCAGGAAGGCCCAACTCACGTCCAAAGTAGTTTGTCCTCAAGAGCCTCGTAGTCTTTCTCCGATTGTTCAATTTTAGCCCTCGATTCTTGTTTTTCATCTTCGGCATCCTCATACGAAACCTTCAGTGGTTCTATGTAGTTTCAAAGAACTTAACTCCGTTGGAGGAGGTGTGAAGATCATCTTGAGCTTGAGTCAATGTTTGGAACACATCACCCACATACACTTCTTTTTGATTCAGAAGTTCTTTCAAACTTCAAGTCTCCTCAGTGACCCTTGAATGCCCCTCAACAAAGTGCCCTCCATCCTTGCTTTTTCCTTCTCCGCCTCATTGACAGAAGCCTTCATTATTGCTAACTTAGCAGTAATGATCCTAAGTTGTTTCTCCAGAGTATCTTTGTCGCCGGCCAAGACATACTTCTCCAGTTTAATGCTCTCAAATTTCTCTTTTCAGTTGTCAGCAACCATGCTTAACTCTACAACTTGTTGCCAAGCCAATCTCCTTATCAGCTCCGTACCTATTAAGTTGATATGCAAAAAGGCGAGGGGAAAGGTGTTATAAACCTAAGGAAGGAAGAAATGAAAGAAGTAAAAGAGGAAAGAAATACTTTGATAGTAGAATGAAATATTTTCCTCTCGAGAGGACTGATCAAAGGCTTCAACCAAATCACAGCTTGGTGAGATTTCTTCAGCAAGTTCATACCCTCGGGGACTTCGATCATAATTTGTTTCATACCACTACCAGTGGAAGGACCAACTTTATCTTGAGGGATATTAGCCGGAGCAACGAGACTCATATGAAGAGTAGCAAAAGGTGGTTCTTCAGAAATAGAGCCAAATTATTCCTTTCACCCTCGAATCTTTGTGAAAAAAATCTTTCAACATGATTTGAATGATTTTTAAGGCAGTTTCAACATCTTCTTCCTCTGAAATCTCCACAGGGACATCTTCAGGCTCATCAACAAAGTGAAAAGGCACAAAGTTCGAAGGCTGGTTCTGAGGGACGTTGGATTTATCATATAAAATGACTCACCTCCTAACCCGAGGCCTCTTCGTGGAACCTTCATCTTCTTCCTCTTCATCAGAGTTGAGGGGTACTTTATTCTTCCTCTTCGAAGACAAAACATTCAAAATCTGCTCCTAAGCAGTGTTGACATCAAGTCTAACTTCAGGAGTGGTGGCGGTACGTACTCCATAGATTGCAAATCCTGAAAATAAAAAAGGATTTAGAAATAAGCATAAAAGAATTCACGGTAAACTAAAGTAAATTACCGTGAGTTATGACTTTCCACTCAAATTTTAGGGATAGAAAATTCCAAGACCTTTGCTCCAGAGGAGCAGCGGATAACATCTTTTCTACCCAATTATGGAAGTGAAGAATCTTACCAAAGACTTCTATTATTGCTAGAAAAGAAGAAAACATGAGCGATAAGGTTAGTATTCTAAGATAGGAAAAATAGAAGAATGTAAAAATAAAGAAAAACACTTACGTGCAAAATTCTACTTTTCGGAAAAAAGCATATTCGTTTCTCTCACTAAAGCATGTGTTGGGACATCCACGAGCCGAACATATCAGCCTCAGTTATGATCATCTTCAGGACTAACCAAGATGCATTTACTTCTTGTTGCAAGTGTGAAAACACCCGCACAAAAACGTTTTGGGGAATACAGATGGGGGAGATGTGATAACACGAAAGGGGCAGAAACTAAGACCGACAAGTAGCTAAGGCAAGCTACTGGCCACCATATTATCGGGACTATTTTCTTGAGACAAACATTGGAATAGAGGCAAAACTCGAGAATCACTTGGTTAATTGGAGGCTTGAATCCTAAGGTAAAATGATAAGTTTAGATGAACGAATAACCTTCACGTTAGGTAGTTATTTAATCATCAACACTAGGGGTTGTGATTGGGAAATCAGGTTCCCAATGACATTCTCTATGTATGAGAGGAAGAAGACCAGATTTAATAAGGGAAGGATAGCGATCAACAAGGTTAAGTGCTGCTAAGGAGGCAACTTCTTTACTCCATGCCTCATAATTAGAGATAAAAGAAAATTCTTGAGGAACAATCTTTGAAACTAGAGGTTTGGTCAGTGGTTCATTTTGATCCCTAACTTTAGAAGAATATCCAGGAGTGGATGTGAATTTAGATTTGGAGGAAGAATAAAGTTTCGAAGAAGCTTCTTAGAAGAAATAGTGCTCCGACTTGATATGGAACCTAAGTTACGAAGCCTACCACCTCTGTTCCTACTTCTAACTGAATCCATAGTAGAAAGGAGTTAATATACTATAATATCACAACGAGGATCAGAGGATAAAGAAAGGTTTGAATTGGAAAGCCATTGTTGACTAAAACAAAAGAACGAAGAGAAAAAGAGAGTTGCAAAAACGATTTAGTGAAAATAAAAGAGAGTAAAAGAAGTTTTGGAAGATGTACGATACGATATTTATAAGAGAAAAATGTCATCATGGACTATCATCATAGAAGTTTCACATCGAACTGACACAACTGCAAAAACCCTAAAACATTGCTGCAAACTGTAGAGCCAATCACGATAAGACACGTGTCTAGAGAATTAAATGGAATAAACATACATCTCTTTGCTTCTGAAGCAAATCATAATGATATCAGAAAGAGGCGATAAGATATTCCTGCCATAAATAAAATCTCCACTTCCCAAATATTCAGTTGAGAATATGTAGAAAGTGGGGGGACTATCTTTATTAATGGAAAAATAAACTCGCAACGTGGACTAATAATATGCTGACAGGTGGAGTAAGAGTGAAAACGATAAAAAATAGTGAAGATTTGAGAAGGCATGGACAAAACACCCATGGGAACGTCTACAAAGATACCGTACCTAATAGCTGGAAAAGAGCAAATAAGTGCGAGATGGATAATTAAAAATCATGAAGAAGGAATGTTCATTAATATCCGCAAATATGGAAAGAAATCAACATAATCTTAGATTATGCGCAATCAGTTGTTATTATCTTTCACGACCTAAAACCCAACTAGTTGTGATGACACCTAACCTAATTGTGATGACCTAAGGGGTCATTTTATGAATTTAGACTCCATTCTAGGCTTATTAGCCATAGAAAGATTAATTTTAACTACCTCTATTTGCGTGCGCGGTCCAGGCGTGAAACCGGAAAGCTTTTATGTTAAAATATAAGAAATAATAATTTTTAGAATTAAAAATTTGGTTTTAGTTGACTTGAGTCAACATTTTGAGTAAATGGGCTCGAATATGTGTTTCGACGATCCCGGGAGGTCCGCAGTAAAATATGGGACTTGGGCGTATGCCCAGAATTGAATTCCGAGGTCCCAAGCCTTAGAAATCAATTTTTGAAAGAAATTGTTTTGCTGAAATATTAATGAAATAAAGAAAAGAATTAATGTTTGAAACCACTGGTATCGGGCCTGTATTTTGGATTCGGAATCCGGTACAGATTTGTTATAGTATTTGCATACTATTAGCCTGTTTGGCCAAGTTTTTTTTTTGGGCCAAAAGCACTTTTGGCCAAAAATTGAGGTTTTTGGCCAAGCTTTTGGAAGGAAAAAAAAGTGCTTTTGAGGAGAAGCAGAAGCAGTTTTGGAGTGTAGAAAAAAATAGCTTCTCCCCAAAAGCACTTTTTTGAGAAGCACTTTTGACAAAAATACACTTAGAAGCAGTTTTCAAAAGCTTGGCCAAACACTACTTACTGCTCAAAAGTGCTTTTCAAATTAATTAGCCAAACACAAGCTGCTTCTCACCAAAACCACTATTTTAAGAAGTACTTTTGAGAAAAGCACTTCTCAAAATAAGCTGATTTTAGAAGCTTGGCCAAACGGGCTATATATGTGAAATTTGGTGAGAATCGGAGTTTATTTGACGTGATTCGGACGTCCGGTTGAGAAATAGTGAAAGTTAAGTTTTCTTGAGAAAAATGATGAGTTTTGAGGTTAAATTCATAGTTTTACTTGTTAGTTTCATGATTTGATCGCACGAGCAAGTCCGTATGATGCTTTTATACTTGCGTACATGTTTGGTTTAGAGCCCCGAGGGCTCGGGTGAGTTTCAAATATGTTTGGGTTGTGTTGCGCTCGTTGTTTCTTATGCTTCGACGTCGTTTTTTCAAGTATAAATGATATCATATTGAACAAATGAGCTCCAATTTCTGTTTTGAATAAAGTGTTAGATCCGTATGGTAATTACGGACCCGTAGCAAAAATAATCATCGAATTTGGACATCGTATGAGGATTTTATGGTCATTTTACTAAGGTTGCCAGATTTTTAGGTTAATTACACAATTACCCCTGACGGCGTATTACAAATCTGCACTATTTGCAAATATTAAAACCTACATATCCCCTTCATTATAAAGTCAAATTGAGTGGTTCAAGAGCATAACTTGACTAGAATTTCACAAGACATAAAAATTAAGTTTTGAAATCGTTGGACACGAGAAACGAGGCAGAATAGCTGGTAGAAAAATATATATTAAACCGACAAACTTCTTCTTCTTCAACTTTTCGAACCCCACAGCCCTAGGAACGAATTTATTCATCAAATATCATCCCCAAGTCATAGATAATCAATTCTAAACTTTACTCTTTCAATTACCCATTGTTTTTCATCACTTTTAAATCAAAAACTAAGAATTTTCATGGTAAAAATTGAAGGTTTGGGTAGAATTAGGGAATTTTTTTAAAATCGAATCTTTACCTCAAATTGAGGTCGGATTTCGAAACTAATTATATATTTGGGTTCGTGGGTCATGGATAAACGTAATTTGGTTCGAACCCCGAGTTTAGACCAAGCAGGCCCGGGGTCGGGTTTTCACCTTTTTTGAGAAAACTTAGAAAAAATTATAATTTTCAATAAAGTTAGTTCCTTTAGCCTTAATTAATGAGATTGAGTTAATTATGATTAGATTCGAGCAAGTTAGAGCAAGATTCTAAAGGAAAAGTTGTAATTGAGCAGTGAGTGGCCTGCGAAATTGAGGTAAGTGTTTAGTCTAACTTTGACTTGAGGGAATAGGAATCCTCACTTATTTGCTATGTGAAATGCATGGGCGTGGTGTATAGGTGAGGTGACGAGTATCTATGCACCACCCAATTTGCCTGTTAAGCATGAACCCTTTCCCGTTCCCAACTTAATTGATTCTTGTCTTAATTGTTCTATGTCCATTATAGTTTCTATGACTCCTTGGCCTTGTTATTTAATTGCTAGATATTGTTGTGATTATTTTGGAAAGAGTATTGGTTGTTTTAGCTGGATTCCTTGTGGTAC